>LQNS02277217.1:2854833-2885047 GCA_001587735.2 Parhyale hawaiensis | reverse complement strand
CTCGGACCCAGACATTTTCGACTATGAATCTAATAAATATTGATACGTTGAACACGAATTTAAAGGTCACAGCCGTAGGAAATACTTATGTCTAATAGTACTGATGTGTTAAATTTAGCATTGAATCAGTATTGGTACTCACTGCTGGACGCCATTTTTTGTCTGTAGAATGTCCCCCCCCCCCTAAATTGCGGTGTCATTAGCAGAATCAGTCCTGCGCTCCTAACCTTAAAACATAGCTAATGCATCTCTGGATATAAAATTGAAGGATTTACCGTTTTTAATCGTCGACAATGCTATCTTCCGCATGTAAAGCTGTGCGTCTGTGGTTTCTTTCGTCTGTGACAAGAAGCTTCAATAGAGAAGAGTGAGCCAGGAGCCTAATCCATGAAGTTCAAGAGTCGCTTATGGCTGCAGCCAGTCACCGTATGCACCGATCGCATATCAGTAGAGAGTCGCTTATGGCTGCAACCAGTCGCCGTATGCACCAATCGCGTATCAGTAGAGTCGTTTATGGCTGCAGCCAGTCACCGTATGCACCGATCGCATATCAGTACATCGGTTTGTCTGCTGCTCCCCCGTAAAACTCGCTGCTTCCCAGTCACTTCCTCCAATGAGATTCATGAACACGTCTCACAGCCACAAAAGATCTGGTTGACTCGCTGGCGAATTTGTGAATGGGCCACAGGGCTCCGTCCTTTTCTATTGGAGCTCCTTGGTCTGTGACTTAAAACAGTAAGCATTGCGCAGTCGAGCGAAGCACTGGCTATAGTTGTTTCGTCTTACCGTGTAGTTGTTTGACTTTGTGCCTTATGTGCAAAATTTTATTTTAAAATTACGTTACCATAAAAAGAGCTTGTTTCTGTGATTAAGCTTTTTTTGCGCAGATTTTACTAGAATATTCCATCGTATAATATAAATGTTCAGTTAAGGAATCCTAACTAATTGCATTACAGAACTGATATAATTCTGAGCTCAATAAATCCATATCTCATGAACTACTCATTTCTGAGAGCTATGACCTATAAATTTGTGTTCAGTACATTGAAATCTATCCGAACAGTGAAGTCAAAGTCTTGTGGTTGAGTGGGGGTACCAGTAAAATATACCCCTTTTAATATTATGTTCCTCATTTGCAAGCTCTAGCATTATTAACTTAACGCTGTATTACACGAGCGACCACTGTTCGGCAAACAACAGTGCTTGTTCGCCAAATAGCGAATTTGGTTCACTAGTTAGCTAGTAAGTGCAGCATCGTGCGCTCTACTCACTGAACACTAATCCCATAGAGCAACCGTCCAACCTACACTGCATCTATTTGTAACTATTTTGTAATCTCTCTTTTATATGTAACAGCTACAGTGGCAATTATTACGTCCAGTGATATGTAGATTTCTTTTTGCCCTCAGTTTCATATATCCTAACAAATGTACAGATGTCAAGCTTAAATGGGTGGTGTTTAACACCTGCACCATGATTCAAATTGAAGAGACCAAGACGAACGTTACTGTGTGAACTTTCTGCTGAATCACGCCTACTGGGCTTAGCTAAATTCGACTTCGTCGTGCCTGATAGCACAGCTCAACTCGTCCCATAGAGTGGTTAGTCAGCGAACTCTAGAGTTTCTTTCAGTTGCTCGCGCAGTTGAACTCTAGAGTTTCGTGGAAAAAACTCTACCTTGACACGGACCACGCAGTTTTTTATCGTTCTGCGCAATTTGTGTAACCATGCAGCACCGTTTTAAAAATCTTTCCCCGTGTTTCAGGTAACTGACGCCATCGTCAAGATCATCAAGGCCTGCGAGCCCGATTACCACGCTGCCGACGTCTTCACGAACCCCATCCTGGACGAGCAGCACGAGGGCATCCGTAAACTCCAGGGCGCAATCAAGGAGTTCCAGGACCTCCGCCACGGCCACCCTGGGGCCGAGGGCGACGCCATGGCCGAGTTCTTGTTTGATCAGAAAATTCTCGCCGAGGGTTTGTAGGAGCGATGGTTTAGTTACTGCCATATGTATACTCGATTTTGTTAGTTTCGAAGAAAAGGTTTTCTGTTTGGTCGGAGCATATTAGCAGAGACAGTTATTAGCAACATAGCTTCGCTGGTAGTTTTCATTTACCATAGAAGTAATTGATTTTAATTTTGTTCAGTTTATGCTTTATGTTTGAATGTAGTAGAGTTATAAAAACTATTTAAATAATTTCGTTTTTCAATGTTCATGCTGAGAATTTGCTGTGTCCCTTAGATAGCCTTTATATATATTGTACTTCAATTCTGCAGTTGATATACTGCGCTTTCTTTTGCCCATCAGAGTTTTTCTACAAGTTGTGTGTCATCAATCTAACTTTATCAATACCTTTCATTTTCTGAACAGTGCTTGTTTTTTTAATTTTATGTAGGGCATAAGCCTTATGAAGGAAAATTAAATAATACGTCTAGTCTATACCGCTCACAAGCGAGGCATTTCAAACCTAATTCTTATATTTCGTTGAGTTATGATTTTATCAGGGAAGGCGAAAGAAAGACCCGCACTCAATCCAGTTTTTGACCTTCAAGATATTACTCTTTTTTCAATTTCTGATAGACTTCTGTGATTATAGCAGCAAAGCAAGTTTAGTTCTTAACTCAAATACTATACCTAGTAATTTATTAGAGTGTTTTCGTAGAATTTGTAGCTTCAGAGTGATGTGCATTGCCCCAAAACCAGCTGAAGATTTGAAGTTTTCAAGGCACGTTGTGCAGCCGAGGGCAGAAGTCCGGTGATACTCTGTGGCTGCGTCTTAATTGTGTTTCCCATAACTCGGGAATAATGCGTAATACTGACTGATATTATTAGAAATGACAATGTTTTGCAAACGTAAGCTCAGGTAAAACCTTACATTAACCCATTAAACCTTACATTAACCATTTCTTTGGACGGCGTTAAAGCGCTTTTCTCGCCTAATGGGTTTGGTGTAGGCTTCAATTTCTGTAAGTAGAAACAATCAAGCTCACTGAATACCCCTTTGGATACCTCGGCCACCCCCGACCGTCTTCTTTACGCGGTGTTGATCTACAATACATTTGCAAGTAAAATAACGGAGCTGCAGTTCTCGTTTCCCAACTCCAAGTGCCTGTTGCTTGTACTGATTGACTTTCGATATTGCTTGTCAGCTCTGTGGACTGCTCCTTTAAGATAGCATAAAATATTTCTTGTGTTCATTCTACTGTTATATTCTCTATATTATTATAATGTAAGTGCCAGTAGTACTTGTAACTTTGTGATAGCTTCCCACGCGAACAACACTCAAGTGACCGCAATGCAAAATCATCTACGTTTGATAATTTTACATGTTCTGTACAACTCTTTCATAGCGTGCCTCAGAAAAAAATAGCTACTTAAGACGCGCTACATTAACTACATTTCTGTATGCCTTGTCTGCAATTTTTGTTTTATGTCTTGTACATTAGGGCATTCGACAATAAAATCACGAGGTTGGAAACGCTTCGACAGTACATCAGTACTAAAACGTGTTAATTGCCGTTACATACAAAGTTTCCCTTCAGCCAAAAAGACTTGAACTGAAGAATTCTCTTTTTTTCCCTAATCATATCCCCATTGGGCGTATTGTATTTCCTTATTTAATGTCTTACTTCAATGCAACATGCTCATAGCCACTGCATGACAACGGAAAAGAAATCAGCTAAAATAAAATAAAGTATGTTACTCAAGTTTCGCTTGATCCGTAAGTACCAGACACATAACTTATTAATTACCCCTTGCTTCGTAATTTTTTCAAAGGGAGTGATTTTACTCTTTATTGAAATCACTTCCCAAAAGCAATAAAGCGCACTGGGGTTTGCTTGAGTCGTTAGATGTGCAATAGATTTACGAAGAGCAATAACTAAACTGTTCAAAATAAGTTGGGACCCACTTTTACTAACAAGCATTCAATGAAGTCTTTAATCTTGGTTATGAAAAATAAAAGCTATCAGCTCAAAACTCTGGATATCACAGTTGAGTGAATCCCACTGGAGTTTACTCTCCACAGTAGAAGCAAACATATTCATTACAGTCATAAAGACGCCCGACAGAGTCTGAAATGCCCCCCAAAATTGTGCTTATGGTCCCTAACTTATTTTGAATAGTATATTGTATAAGAATACGAGGTATGCTATTATCTTGCAATATGGTCTTGCCTAGTGTCGTAATAGTAAAAGTCTGTCACGGTGGTCACTTGTAATAAATACATTTTACTCATAGATTGAAGTTTCACCTCAATCAAGTCTTTTTAGTCTTGATGGGTTGTTTATAGGAAATGTGATAAACAGTTGAATAAAATGCTTACGCAAAATTCTGCTCAAAATCCACCCTGGCGGCTGTGGCCGGACTCACTGGAAATTGGAGTCTTTTATACCTATCGACCCTGGGAAAAAACTAGGGAACAGCTTTGTATAATTTTAGTCGTTTGGGGTAAGAAACGATAGTTTTCCTTAACATGTATCTATTGATAATTGAAAAACTGGCGATGCACCACAAGGTGAGTTGGAAATTTGCGCTCCTATGCCCCCTATTAAAAATTTTTTAGTATAGTGAGGTTTGTGGTAGAGAGCATAAATAGTGGTGCGATCGTTTCTTACCCCATTGAGGTAAGAAACGATTTTCGTGGTTTAAGAAACGATCGCCGCTATTTTTCTTTTTTTTTCAGGTACTGTATATACACATACATCCATCTGTATTAATATTACGGTATGCGTATGTGATACACATACAAGTTTGCCACATGATGCAGAGATAACCATAATATAGTAACCTTCATATATTGGGCTAAGAAACGATCGTTGTTGTGGGGTAAGAAACGATCGATCTCGGAAAATTTCATAATATTTTTGCGATCGTTTCCTACCCCAAAGACAATCGTTTTTTACCCCAAAGGCGATTGTTTTTTACCCCATATTCAGAGGGTTGTGTGACCGTCAAGAAAGTAAGCAGAAATGCGCTGTAGGCTTGAACGGTCGTTTCTTAGCCCAAATTTTCTGCCTGATTTGAACAATCTGGAAAAAAGTTTTGTAGGGTAAAAAATAACAAATTTTCTGGAACTAGAGAAATGCCTTTGGGACCATGCTTAGCGTGGTTTTTTGCAGAAATGAGGTCTCACACTCTCTTCATTTATTTTTGTTTTTGCTTGGAGGACAGCCGCAAACCCTGATAATGATCGTAATTAAATGCTCTAACAGTCCCTACCCTCGTTTTTGGTCTATCGTATAGGTTACCCCCTGGGGGGGGGCGATCATTTCTTACCCCAAGATGGCTGCGGTCGTTTCTTGCCCCAAATGGCTATTATATTTTTGTGTAGCACGTTAGTTAGATGTCACAATTTGTATTATCACTGTTCTATTTTCATACAATCTTTCTTCTTTTACATATATATATATGCTCAAAATGCAAGATCTTTCTATTTGTTCTCTGTGAACTGAAAACACAAGCCAATTTTCTGTTCTCAATTGCGAAATATTTTTCACAAATATAAATAAGAAACCAACCATTGCCATTTCTACTGACATTTACAATAAAGGAAACGAGACATATGTTTGAACAATTATTTTCTCCCTTCCGTAGAACTTAATTAATGCATGATTATTAATTCTCCTATCTACTCTCGTATAATATAGGGCACGTGCGACTGGGGGGTGAAAGTCCATCTACGCTAATTCCGCTCGACTTGTCCGGAAATGCAGACAGGAACTGTAGCTTCGTCACTTTGAATCGTGTTGCAGGTGTTAGCAGCAGCCCGATTACGTTGCGCCGATTGAAATTTCCATTTTACGGAGCAAGCCTAAGTTCATGGAAGTTTCACAGGTAATTGTTTAATAGTCGATGCGTGAAACTTTTTTCAACAAGGCGAAGCCAAGGCACCAATCTGAAAATTTGGACAAGTCAGGCCTGAAAAGCTCAATTTCGCTACCCAGTCGAACTCACTCTTAATCTTCTTCACAGGAATGAATTTTCAAGCATCTGAAACGCAATCAGTTTGCGATTTATGTCGTAAGCTGGATCCCTGATAATGAATCGAACGATTATGAAAAATGTGCATGAAAAGTTGAAGCTAATAGAATTAGATAATCGCCATTCAAAAAATTGAATCGAACTTGAGTGAGAAATTTTGTTGATGTTCGATTGGGCGCCAAAATTAAGCCTTCGAGGCTTCACTTGTTCGAAACTTCTCGCAGGTGCGCTGGACTCGACCTGCTGATGTGAGTTTCAGGCATTGATCTTCAATCGGTAAAATAAGAGACTTCCATTATGTTCCATAAACTCAGTCTTACTCTGTAATAGAGAGCTTTGAGCAGGTACAGTGTAATCCCGTTGCTTGCATTATTATTATTATTATTATAATGAGAAGTTTAAGTCTCCGTCTCCACAGCAACGGCGATCTAACAGAGGTAGAAGGAAGGGACACATAGTGTGACGATAGACACGTGAAACCCATGCACGAGGGTGTTCCCACACAGGATCAACGCGCATGGGAACAGCAAGTCGGGAAAGAAAAGTAAGAACAGATTGAAGAAAGATCAGTACGAGTAAAAGATGGGAAGGAAGCAAAGTGGGCACGATTGACAGCCGTCCCGAAGGCCTAGCTAGTGGCTAAGATGCAACACTTGCATCACAATTCCAAGTAACAAAGCCAAAGCTGCTTTCTGAAGTTTCAAAGAAGTCAAGCATTGAAGGCTTAATTTCGGTGCCCAATTGAACACGCCCTTTGCATCGGGGCTCAATCGAGTTTATTCTTAGATCAGCAAACAAAGCAGTGTGAATTTTATTTGCATTTCTTTAGTTTCAATACGCAGCTGCAGTAAAATATAGTAAGCTCAAAATTATGTTAACTAGCTGAACCCGTGAAAACATTCACAGTTTACTAACTTTATTTGAGTGTTTGGAAAATTTCATGGTAACGGTATGCTCGTTGTTGGATATTAATGTAATTAGCTGCACAACTAATTTTATCGTGTTTATTAGTGCAAATCGGTAGTTGCCCTCCCAGTAGGTAGTTATCCTCCTGGGGTAGTTAACTTCCCAGGGGTATTTATCTCCTGGGGGTTGTAGTTCTCCCAGTGAGTAGTTGTCCTTCTAAAGGGTAGTTAACCTCATGTGGGGATAGTTGTCCTCCTATGGAGGTATCTGTCGTCTAGGGGACCCGTGGATATTCTACAGTTGGTAAATGTTTTCACTTACCAAAGTTTAACCTGATGTATAGTGCTTCTAACTTAACCCATCCCGTCTGAACCTACGTCCGTCGCTTATTCCTGTCTTTCGTTACGCAGTTCGTATACCTTGCATCTCGCCTAACTTTTTCTAGTATATTTATTTGGCCTCTAAAATTAATCACGAATTTATTTCGTCAGCAAAGAATTCGCACTTGTGTCTTGATAAAGACAGAAACATGACGGTGCTCCTTGCATTGTTCTCCACTGTATTTCAACACCTTTTTTAAGCTCTCTTTCCCACAGCTTACAGGTAAATTAGCCCTTCCTAATCTTACGCATTTCAATTTTTTGTCGGCGTATTCGATTTTTCTCACTAATTTGCGACTCGTGGATACTGATCAATAGTCCATTATTATTCTGCTTTGTTTAATGCGATATTGGACCCGCGCGTGAAAAAATTCACGCAATAATCATCAGTATATTTACTTAATTAATATAGGCCGGTGCGGAATCTTCTCTTCTTTGACTTGCTTCTTCTTCATCACACTTCTTCATTGTTTGTGCTTTCCTTACTAAAATACATATAGAGTAAAACGCTAAGACGGCCAACTCAGATCATCGTAAAAGATACGTGCTTTCTACTGAGCAGTGCTCTTCAATTCGTCTGCTGTACACTCTTTCCCTCCCTTAGATGGCATGCAAAAAAAGTAACTGTATTAGTAAGCGCTGAAACATAACACTGAATTTCATTTCCGCCGTGTATCCAGAATATATAGTGAGATAGTTTCAGCAGAACTAAATTTGCGTTCCCGGAAAGTTGGACTAAAGAATGACTACGCCTACTATACAGGAAAAATCGGTTCCTCTACGCTTCGCTAATTTGCTACAAAATGTGTACATCATAAACCGAAAGAAAATATAAATTCGATGTAGAGAAAACGCAATGAATATCAAACTCCACGGGAAGGACAGGGGAAGCTGAAAGAGCAAGAACTGCATTCAGTGTTAATAGCGCGATGATTATCGTATTCCAAATGTAGCCTTCTGCAATATGGTTTCTTGCCTACTGAATTCCATCAGAAGGGATCAGGATCGCCAAAATTTCCAACGGGGCAAGAAATGTATTCAGATAATAAAGGAGCAAGGATTTCACTTCAACCTTCTGCAACCTCGTCATCGTTGATTACGAAATCTGCATCTTGGCCTGTTTTTCGCTTATCTATTTCGTTAAGAGTGAACACGAAAAAAAATATTGGATGAAGGAAACCTCAGAAGAGAGTACGAACGACAATCTACGGAGTGCTTAGAGAAGCTGTATATATGTATCTGCATTGAGTGAACTTCAACGTTGGAAAAGAAAGAATTTTTCCCTATCTATTGTTAAGAGCGTGACACAGAACATACAAATAAATATATAAATACACGACGGTCATTCTTAGTGTTAAATTATATTCTGTTTGCTTCCTGACGCTATAGTGATTGTGACCAAGGAGCTTCTAATGGGAGGAGGAAGCCCAAGCACTCTCTGGGTGAGTTAACACATGGCTTTGTCACGTGATCGAAGCTGGCGTTTGGAGTCCTTGAAGTGGCTGAACTGCTCTCATGCAGTAAGACGAAGGCAGTGGTCAGCACATATAATTAAGTAACATACAGACAGGTAGTTCTTCAATGTTTTTGCGAGAATATCGTGTCTGAAAATTTATATCCCAGTGCTCAACCTCTTACTTTCATCAGATGATATATATACAAGATATAAGTTTCCTTCAGATACCTCTATCCGCTCGGAATTTTGTCAATGGTTAATGGCTATAAAAATTTGAACTCAGAATTTCATCCTAAACAGGCTGGGTGAGGCAATGCCGCTCTCCGATTGGATATGCCACTCAGCCAGTTCAAGGGAAAAGTTTACTCGAAACGCTCCCTTAGGGTAAATAGAGAGTGTGCACTCCTCCCTATTAGAACGTCTTTGTATATGACTGCCTTAGTCTTCCGAAAGTATCGCTGCAACTGGTAAGCAATTTGCTGTTGGTTAACCTCGCAGGGGTGGATCTTAAGCGATGCTCTAACTGACCACATGGAGGAAATGGAATGAGGCTTTTCGATCTTGCAGTCTAGTGCTGCAGGTCCAAGTCCGTGCCTCAATCGCACAACAAATCCGGGTGGGACCAAATAAGGAAGGGCACAAGTGAAGTGTACTACACCCCTCCCTGCTTCACTTGTGAAAAATTTAGGGGCAGCCCGTTACTAGCGGGCAATGCAGCAAGTTTGGCACCGTTTCATTAGCTACAGCTCTAGGTTGATTACTTCCAAATGCAGAAAATGGTTCACTCCCTGCAAGTGGTTAAGGTCAAATTCCCTAGAAAACTGACCGTCACAAGTGAGTTCAACTCTAGCCAGCTTTGCAGGTTTATCTACAGGTTTATTTATTTTTAGTTCTCAATGGTAAGTTTGTAATTTCTGTAGGAAAAACAAAACAGTCTAGTCCTCGCAGAAGCCACTGCCTGCAGAATAGCACAAAATTCGGCGGAAATAATCTGAGAAGCACCGCGCCTCCTGAATCGATACCGCGTACAGTGGTTGAGCACCCAAGAAGAACCTCACGCTGTCGCCTTCACAGCCTCGCTTTCGCTTAACTCTGTACGGCGCGTTGTTGTAAGGTAAAGCGCTTCCATAATAGACATCTCGGCCGCCCCAATACCGAAGTCAGATTCAGCGGCGGCCAAAAATTTTGCAGCGGGTGCCATTGTTAACATTGCTCATCAACGCATTCATTAGTCAACAGAAGGAGCAAGAAGCCCGTTCCCAGATAGGAGAGAAAGCCTTGGCCTTGGTGTACTCTTGGCTATCGTCATCAGGTTATATGTATATTGCAGCCCTGTGTAAGGAAGTGAAAGCTAGGTTGAATAGGTATAGAGCTTACTGTACGAATTCCATGTAAGGTAGCAGCATAGTCACGCAATATCTCACATAGTGACCGAATTATATGTGGTCTTATTCTAGGTATGTGCTGGGTTAGTTAAGAATGAGAAAGCGTAGCTTCGGTTCAGCCACAATAGACGTCTCACATAGCCATGTAATAGTTAGCGACATATTATTCCTGAATATCAGGTGGGTCCAATAGTTATGAGCAGTAGCAGCTTAAGCTTTAAATGATTACTGTTTTTCCCTCCCGAGACCGTAAGAAGGAAACCCTAGTTTTCCCCTAACTAATCCTGAAAGCGTAACGGTCGTGTTAACTAAGGAATTAAGGAAACAACGAGCGAAGGAACGTGAAGCTCAATGCAGACGAAAAGTAAAAACTACAGAGTGCGATTTTTCACCAAAAAATACTCTACCAGACTCGGGGGAAAAGTTACTCGAAGGGCAGATTCAGCATGATGACCCTAGGGCATTTTTTTTTTTTGTCCCGTTTTCACTGTTATCTATTTGCTACTACAGTATATATGTAACGCCTGTGTTTTTCTTAGCACTTTACTCTCCCCCCCCCATTTTTTCTCTTTTACCCAGTCCTCTATATCCTACTAACAAAAAGGCAATAGCTCATAGAGGGCGGGGGCGTAAGTTCCGGTGTCTCTTTTGGAATGGGTCTATTAATTGGTTCGTCAACTGCCGCCTATCTAAGCTAATTGGTTGCGATTTCTTCTGCAATGTCAAAAGTATGAAAGGAATTTGTACAATTATGTTACGATAATGGTTGCCAGTGGCAACGTACTTGTCAATTCAAGTCAAAGTTACGTTTCTAAGCTTCAAGAACGTATAAAGACATAGTCGCTGAGTACTATGTATAGCGAATGAAAAACTGGCAGATGAAAGAGCAATAAAATTTGTGAAGTTAATATTTTCCAGTTTTGTTTTATGCAACTTGTAATACTTGTACCCTAAGGCATTACAACTGCAAGAACCTTTCCCCCGCTACGCGTGCGCTGAAGTATCGTGCCAAGCTTGACACTTCGGCAATTTTGTCTCGTCGGATCAGCGATGACGTCGCTCGTTTGCGCACGCTTGCAGTAGAAACAAGCAGAATTTAAGGTGATGTTTGTCATAAAGGCACATTAGGCACTAATGCGACTGTCGTCATTGAGTACTCTGAAGCTAGGATATCTACTCCCAAGGTCATATCTGAGAAGGAAGCCTCAATTAAATGCTGGGGGAGTGTTGCCAGATACATTGCCTATTTACGCTACAATCTCGCTTGAATTGTCTGCAGATAAAATACATATTATTACAGTGACTCAGTCTTCTTTATCGAAGGTCTCGATTGAATTGAATAAGAATTTATTTAACGTCCGAGTAGTGTTGCCATACACACTATCTTTTTTACGCTTAATACCATCATCATTATTCTGTTGTATAAAACTTTTACTTGGATGTTTGCATGATTGTTAATGATTAGAAATTATTGGTAACCTTTACAGGACAGGGGCACGTAACCATATATTGTTAGTTATTTGTTACTGCCTTAACGCTATTAATACGACAGTCTTTCACCCCATGCCCCCCCCCCCGGCAAAGAGCCTGCAAGTAAGCAAACGATGTAATAAATCTGTTTCAATAAGTAACTTATGATATGTTGTATGCTACGCACCTACACAATGTAGTGTGTTTCATACGGGATAAGCAATATTAAGCGCCTGAACCTTCCCATCTCGGTGCAACAATACTAGGACTGTTGTTTCAATTAGAAGAGCGTAACTAGAAGGACATAAATTTTACCTTCTCCCAATGAAAAACACTATTTATACGCACGTACCTTGGACAATAAACCAAGCAGTGGAAGGTTTAAGTTAGTTAAGGGTTAAGATGGTTTGTGTATGCCAGAGCTGGGCACTTGCGGCCCCCCCTCCAAGCCTAAGCCACAATTACAAAAGGCTGCAGCTGGTAGATCAACGGATTTTTTACCCCTCTAGCTGGGCCGCAGGAGTCTACCTCTCTTGAATGGCAAGCAAGGATTGTCCCATGAGCTATCGCTTTATGGCAACACTCGTCCTCCGTGCAACATTGCAAACTGCGCTGCATATCATATTTTCTCATAACCATGTAGCCACCCCGCCGGTCGCGGGCTGCAGCATTACTTCTGCACGAGATGGGGGCGTGCATCACGCCACCTGGACCTCGTCCGAAGTATCATCAAAGGTATCAAAGGTAAGGTATGTACAAATCTACTAGATACCAACTTTTCCAATAATAGCCAGCAGACTGTCTACATTATGATTGAAACCTGAAGAGAACAATTGGATTGTAAAAGTTTTTTCTGACATGAAAATCTTGCTTACGTAATTAGCTGTATATTGAGCTCAACCGTCGCATCGCGTCGCTCGTTGAGAGTAAACTGAAGATGTGTCTTCCCTACTGTACTTTTTTCTTGTTCTTCTTGCCTTCAGTACATCTGCTCGGGCGGTGCATGGACTACGTACGCTGTGCAGTCGCACGGGCAGCCTATGATATCAGTGGCGTTTCGAATATGCCGAGGCAGTTTGTTGAGCTATCTTGCTCTCCGTACAGTGAAGTTATTAGAATATCTTGCGGCCACGGCTTTTCCACCATCTCTGCTTGGGATGCGTACATCACAGGTCCTTCCAATTTTTTCTTATAGGGTCTGGCGACAATCCGCTCATTCACATTCACTGTGATACGTTC
This sequence comes from Parhyale hawaiensis, assembly GCA_001587735.2. Lineage (NCBI taxonomy): Eukaryota > Metazoa > Arthropoda > Malacostraca > Amphipoda > Hyalidae > Parhyale > Parhyale hawaiensis. Next base: position 2,872,225 of record LQNS02277217.1, on the reverse strand, counting down.
CACATTTTCCAAACATAGGTTCCGTATATGATGGAATCTTTACTGTATTCAATACAATTGGAGACAGCTTAGTCATTTGTGGTAATCGTATTCTTGCTTGCCTCAAATATTGGCCGTAAATTATCGTTGGACGTATTCACTGTTTTGATCTAAGGTGAGTAAGCGGTGCATTCCGAGTCTTGAAAGACAGCTCTCTGAATCCGGTTACATTTGAGGCATCACTGATACTAAATTAAATATTGAACAATGGACTAACGAGGTCCCAGCAGACAATTGCACAGTTCATTTACAGAACATAGTTGTGTCAAATTTTAGTGTATGCGCTAAGCCTATAAATTTTCAGGTTTGTGACGTCACAATTGCGTCACGCCACTGTTGCAGCGAGGAATCTTTGATATTTCCATAGTGGCGTGACGTAATTGTGACGTCACAAACCTGGAAATTTAGGAGCGAAGCGCATTCACCCAAATTTGACCCAACTATCTTCTGTAAATGAACTGTGCGAAAGTGTCACCCGCAAGTCTTATACCCCGCAATAGAGAGAGTCCCCAGCAGGCAAGTGTAAGTACTCATACAGAATTTTTGAATGCCGTAGGTCCTGTTTTACGATTTGCATTCTATATGAAGGCCAACAACTCTGTAAAAATCTTGGTGCGCTGTATACCGTCCAACTTCGACTGGTCTTCTATACAGCAATTTGTTAGTTTGCTAGTCTAATTGCATGAATGAAATTTTCAATTCACAACTATACAACCTTTCTATCTCTCATTCGCCCTAATAGCTAACCCTACAACAGATATGGTCTTTGTAACCAGCTATTAACAGCGAATAACTGAATGATAACCTTCATAAAGCTGCATGAACTATCTGACACTGATACGACTTTCCAGTTACTTGTTCTTATACCCTGCGGAACAATGTGATTTAGGACCACTTCACCCACAGCCGAGGCGATATCTATATTTTCGTTCCCTCTGAGTCGGTGCCATAATCCTTTAATTATAAATAACCGCCACTATCATTGAGCCTTGTTCGCACGTTAGCATTCTGCCCTACATTTACGCTTCAAAACATTCGAATATTCCATCGTCGCGTCCGTTTAAACATTACTGTGTGTAGAAAGGGGTAGAACTTTCTTAGTAATGTATCAGCAGGGTAGCTATACTTTTAGAGGACACGACTCTCTACATTTTATAGTTGTACCATTAGAGGGTACCAGTGGCGTAGCTGTACCACCAGAGGGGATCACCAGTGTAGCTATACCACCGGAGCGTACGACCAGGGCAGTTGTTCCTCCAGCAGGTACGGTCATAGCATGGTAACGTCTGGTGGTATAGCTACACTAGTGGTATTATCAGTTGGTAGTAGTACTACTAACTGATAATACCACAAGTGCTCAATAATCCATCAGGAGGTTATCATCCGTCTACTGGGCCTGAGCAGTTCATTTCCATGTAAATTTATGTAACAAGCGTAGCGCATCATTATTTGTCAAGTCGTTATTTGCTACAGACGCTGCAAGGTGGTTGGAGGTCGCACTGCCGCGCTGAGTTGCCACTGTAGAGGTAGAGTCGCTAGATTGGGCGATTTAGAGCCTCGGAATTTCTGGCTCCATATCCAGCAGCTAGTCACTTTTCTTGTCCTTGTGTGTTACCACCGTAGGTGTAAATTTGGAAAGATTTAGCTCATTAATGCCATGAACCTTTTATTTAATGATAAAAAAGAATATAGGTTTGTAATCATGCCGCATATTACGGATAAATACAGGAAAGAATAAATATTCATTCTGAATTTTAGTACTTATTTTCGACCACATCTAGCGTTATCTTACCACTTTCATTTGGCAATACTACTGCGCTGAACAAAGTTGCCGCTATAGTGATAAAGCCGCTAGATCTAGAAATTTCACAGCTCAGTTTGCGGCAAAATATAATATTTATAATATTTAGCGTCTACCGGGATTTTTTATAGACATTGTGTGTCACCCCTGACAGTGGAAAGTAATAAGGATTCACACCTAAACTACGACGAAAAGTTACAAGTAGCACTGAAAATATGAAATTATTCCGTATATTATGACTAAAAACGATCAAAAATAAATTTTACGGTACTATTACATTTCTGGGCATTTTTAAGCTCATCTAGCGATATTTGACGAGTACCATTTGGCAACACCGTGAAGCCTTAGCAGTGTGCCAAAGGTCACAGGTGAGGTAGGTTGTGACTCAGCTTGTGAGGGGACGTTTCTCGCAAAGTAAGTAGTCAGAACAGCAACGCATCTTCATAACGGTATAGCTATTTTCTAAAGAGCATTATTTGCACTTGAACAATTAGCGTGTATTATAGTTCGATCGTCGAATTAAATATGCTGGGTACTAAAAAAAATCCCAGAACTGACAAATTTCATTTCGAACACGAAATTGTTAATCTCAGACTGTGATGAATTTGCTCTCTACGGGCAGGACGCGTCTGTACCGCTTAGTCCAGTGACGGGTCAAGGCTACTGTAGTGAGGGTATTGCGCAGTTCCTTACTAGCCCAGTGGCTATTTTATGAATTAGAGGGCAGCTATTGCCAGTACTTGGTTGTCCGGCTGGAAGCTATCCTCTTCTTTACAAAAGAATAGCACATGCCGAGATAGATCTGTGCTCCGCCCCCATTTTGAAAACTATTGTAACTATTGTTTACCAGTCATCGCCCCATTCGAGTCCAATAATTAAATTTGGTTAGATTTAACCTGTTTGGAACCTCAATTCTGAACGTTCGGTTCGTCACTTTGGACAGAGTTGCAGGTACTGTATTCGTGGTAAACCAAGTACGCTGTATTATCTGTAATCAGTTTGCGATTGACGTAGGTATGAAATAACCTTAACGTTGTGAATTAAAGGCTCAGGATGGACGTCAAGTTAACCCTTTTTCCAAGAGCGTAGCCTCCGTGCAACACTTCATATAGAGTTGTTCCTACGAAAAGGGCAGATTAATTCGCGCGAGAAAGTGTTAAGCGTAATTTGATGAGATGGTCCCGCTCAAAGTGGGCGAATTAAAGACGCCTCCTCGTCGCACCGCCCAAAGGAACAGTTCGGTCATTATTTAAATGAGATATTCGTACGAATACTGGCGGTTGAATTTACGCAGCTAGATAGTAGAGAAGCTACCACTACATCTGCTGTGGCCGTTGACTATTGCATTTGCTGTAACCGTCAGCCGTTTTATTCGTCATCCGTCAACTGGGAAGCAAAGAGTGTAACAAGAGGACAGAATGGGACTAAAATAAAACTTAACCGTGACCGCAACTCGCCGAATGACGTCTCATCGACAAGCCGAAGTATTTGAGGGTCCCTCAGGCCTTCATGGGTTGGGCCCTTAGACCTAACCAAAAATACAAGCAGTGGTCTATTCTTGACGCGAAGAAACCATAGGAACAGTTATTGCTCAAACTTTCTGTACTTGACGACTATTTACCGTGTTCTGTATATGGGTGCAGCTCAAATTGCTAGCCAGTCAGGAGTGGGAGATTGAATGAATTAAGTCGAAAAAATAAGGCAGACTACCGGTCATCAGGTGAGCGTCATTTTATGAAATGCTTGAATCAATTGCTTTTTGCTGCAAAATTTTGGTATAAAAGTGTTGCTTCCATATATAAACACACATTAACAAAAGAGAAGTAACCATGTTCCAAATATTCTACAAATTTACGATAACACGAGCATATCACGCTAGGCCTACAGCCATGCATGGCGTCTCAGGCTCACAGCTACAAAGGTAAACATTTTATGACCATTGTGCCAGAATGGGTCTGCTACTTGCTACAATGTACAATAAATAATGGCATATTGAAACAGGTTGCCCAAATATGAATTTATACAAGCAAAAGAAGTGCTTATATGAGTAAATTGTCACTGTTTTTATTGAAATCTTATTTCAAATCCTCATAGTTCAGGCATTTTATAAAATGAACCTAACCTACCATGTTTTTGTTTTGTTGTGAACGCAGTAAGATATCTAATAACTCTTAACTGGCAGTGAAAGATTTGTATTTATTCATTAGTTAAAGCTGTTGACTGTACAATGCCACTCAGGGGGCATATGTTGGGCTATAGGGATAGGTAAGTTTAGGTTCGTCCATCCTATGCTATGGTGCCAAGCAACCCCAGGGGGCGCCTGTAGGTTACCTCATCCATTAGCTAGGCCTTCGGGACGTCTCTCTTTCGTACCCACTTTGCTTCCTTCCCGATTTTATACTCCTACTGGCTCTCGCTCATGCTTTATTCTGATCTTCCTCTTCTTTCCCGACTTGCTGTTCCCATGCGCGTTGATCCTATTTAAGAACACCTTCGTGCATGGGTTCACCGTTTCTCTTGACATACTATATGTCCCTTGCTTTTTCCTCTGTGATACCCTTCTGCTCGGAAACGGAGGCTTAAACTTTATAACTAACTAGGTAACTGTGTATTGTTTTTCCAGTTATACTGAGTGCATGCAGTACCTACGTTTGAAATATAAACAGACTGAACATTTCGTACTACCGTAATAAATTCTCACACACTGCTGTTACGTTGCCTGTCGACAAGAAGCGGTATCAAAACTCTGTTTTAATTCTATGAAGTTGGACATAACAACATCAATAAAAATGCAAGTAGTTGATGTAAGTAAACTCGTAATTTCAAAAACATTTAAGTTGCGAATCTAAGGTTTTCTGTTCATTTGGTGCGTGGAGAACGTTCTACGCAACAGCAACGCACCGTTCACGCACAGCTAGTCAAATGTGACTCTCCATGAGCCTGTCAGCAACATTTTCACTACACGACTGATAGGCTTTAGCTAAACGAAAGTTGATAATGTGAACTCAACTTCAAGCTCAGTTTTCATTGAGGGTTGTGCAGCTGGTCGCCAAGCCTAAGTTAGGATTTTCTTTGGAATTTTTCCCAAGAGCTTAGCACTTCGTAAAGCCGAGTTCACATTAGCAACTTTCGTTTCGCTTAAGCCTATCAGTCGTTGAATGAAAATGTTGCTCACAGGCTCGTGGGGCTTCTCATTTGACCGAGTCTGTGAACGGTGCATTGTTGCTGCATAAAACGTTCTCCCCACATCAAATTAACAGAAAACGATAGATTCGCAAGGCAAATTGGTTGAAATTACGAGTGCATTTGCAGCAACTACTTGCATTTTTATTGACAATATTCTTTACGCCGGACTTCATTAAGAACAGTTTTGATGCCACTTATAGTCGACAGGCAACGTAGGCCTAACAGCAGTGTGTGAGAATTAATTACGGCAGCTAGTACGAATTGCTCAGTCTGTTTATTTTTTACACGTACTGCATGCACTCACTATAACTGCAAAAACAATGTACAGTATGCAGCGTTAATTAATGAATAAATAAAAGTCTTGCACTGCCAGTCAAGTGTCATGAGATATATATCTTTCTGCGTTTATATACAAAACAAAAACCTGGTTAGATTCACTTTATTAAATGACAACTATCAGGTTTTGAAATAAGATTTTGATAAAAAATAGTGAAAATATACTTAAAGAAGCACTTCTTTGGCTTGTACCAATTCATAGGTTGGGCAACCTGTCTCAATATGCCATTATTTTTTGTACACAGTAGCAAGTAGCAGACCCATTCTGGCACACTGGTCATAAAATGTTTACCTAAGTTGTAGCCGCGACGCCATGCATGGCTGTAGCGTGATGCGCGTTTTACCGTAATTTTTTTAGGATATATGAAACATGTTTGCTTCTATTTCGTTAATGTGTGTTTATATATGGAAACAACACTGTTTTATGGCCAAATTATGTATCAGAAAACGCGTCGACGAAGATCGCGTCTACGGCGTCATACACACAACCTGCTGCAGTCTGCCCTCCGTTGGGTGGTTATGGTTAGGTTAAGTTTAAACCTCCGTTTCCGAGCAGAACGATATCACGGAGGAAAGAGCAAGGGACATATAGTGTGCCAAGAGAAACTGGGAACATATGCACGAAGGTGTTCCCACGCAGGATCAACGTGCATGGGAACAACGAGTCGAGAAAGAAGAGGAAAAGAGAATGAAGCACTAGCAAGCAGGAGTATGAAATCGGGAAGGAAGCAAAGTGGGCGCGAAAGAGACACGTCCCGAAGGCCTAGCTAATGGCTGTGGCTAGATAACCTACAGGGGCCCCCTGGGGATCCTGGCCCCATAGCATAATAATGACGAACCCAAACTAACCTAACCCTATGGCCCATCTTACGCCCCCTGAGGGGAGTCTGCCGTCGCCCACCGTAGCTCTCTCTCTGTCGTCAAAAGTAGCGGCGTCGTTTATTGGCCGACGGGCTGTGACGGCAACGAAAGTTCCTATAATGTGAACTCGGCTTGACTCAGTGTGCCTCTGAATGGTTTCCATTGTTATTTGCCCTGAACGACTTCACATACACCGTGTTTATTCTTGATTTTTTTTTCTTCAACTGTTTTCCAAAATCCCAAGATTAAAGTAACTGACGATATCATGGGAAAATTCCAAGGTGAAACTACCCTCGTGCTTGGCCACGCGCTTAGCACAGCCCTCAGTGTGAACTGGGCGTTACACTCTTTGCTTCGTGCCGTCAACCGTTGTATTTGCTCTATCAACCGTTACATTTCCTAATAAACATCAGATTCACACCTTATTTTTCAATAAGTTTTTTCCGTAGTTTAGCTATGTATGAGTTTTAATGATCCGCAACTTTTGCAGCACTGCTGGAAAATGTCGGCGGCGGATGGCAGAACCGACAGCAATGCAAACGAAAGAAGCTTTCCGTACGAAATTCCCTCGGAACTGGCGGACGAGGTAGAGCCTCTGAGGAAGAGGTACAGCGGATACCTGAGCGGCGCGGTGACTGTGGGTCCCAGCAGGTACTACATGCAAGGCCTGTACAGGGACTACGCGCAAATTATCTACAATTTTGAATTCCGGCCTTCGGATGTCGTGGTTGCCAGCTACCCAAAGACAGGTGAGGGTGAGAGAGTCCAGGTGTCATCGATTAGGACCATGGAGTTTTGATAGAAGGAGGGAGAGGAGCAGCAGCTACTAGGCTCGTAAGCTAAAATTCTTCCCGAATATGCAGCCTGGCTGACTCGCTGATTGGCTGCATAAATAGCTGGGAGATTATCATTGGTGGAACATGATGACTACTGGGGTTCTGTAATTGGTGAGGAGGGAGCTTCCATCGAAAGAGAAATAATCCCCCGGCTTAAACTTCCTTTATGAGGTACGACAGTTTCATCAAGATACGTCAGTATCATTAACTTTGACTAATCCAAAACTTTAGTCATGAGAGTGAGCTTCGCTACTGAGGACCAAGTCGCAGGCATTCATTCCCAACCCGTTACTCAGTCCTGCTCCGTCCTGGCTATCTGAAAGGTAATTGGTTTTGGATTAACATCTGAAACGCGATCCAAGGGAGCGGAACCAAGGCTCATAACTGACGTTTCAGACAAGTAAAAAGCTGATGAAATTAGTTCAATGCAATGGCATTATCTCACTTGTTGACGCCTCATCATTACTCCCTGGTAACTCCCTCATCTTTGTACATGATAGCCCAGTGGTTTCCAACCTTTGCTACGCCTATCACCCATAGAAAACTTTTAATGTGTTCTTGCACCTCCTATAAAATTAGAAGATTATTTGGCAATGAAGAATACAAGTTATACTTAATTTCTGAAATAAATTAGTTACTTCTTGAATGGCAGGGAAATAATTGACGTTTTTGCGCCTTTTGAAAGTTCTTCTCGCACCCCTAGGGAGTGCGGACCCCGGTTGGGAGCCCTTGGTATAGCCTATTACGTCACTATCAAAATATATGAAGATTAGTTTAATGCAACGCCCGGCCTAAGTGGTTTTAAATTACGATTGGATGGAAACTGTTGACAACATACACAAAAAATATTTAGTCTTGGGGAAAATTATATTGCTGGCAAATCTATGTCAAGATACTGTTAATTAACTTAATTTAACTGTTTTCAAAGAATTTGGATAAAAAACTTATGAAAGGGACATACTTATAAGCGTTTTATGTTTTTGAGAAAGTGATATTGTTGGTGAAATTGTCTTAATACATAGCCTAGTCACTTACTATTTACGTTGTTTTCGCAACGCACGCTCACAGATGCGCACAGTTTGTCTGTAAAATGTTAGCCTAAGCTATAATTTCGTCGTAAGAAGAATTTGTCTTACGCTCCTAAATTTAAAAAGTAAGGCATCGTTGGAGATAAAATTTATGAATTTATTATTTACAAGCATCAATGACGTCCTTCTTTACGATCGGCTGGAATGGGGTACTTATTCAGTTGTGTTTTTGCACGTTGATTATAGGGGTGTGCCGATGCCAAATGTTTTACCGGTACAGATTCTTATTTGCCCTTGGTTGCCGATGCCGATTTCCAATTAGGTGCCGATGCCGATTCCACCTCTTAACAGTTGTTGCCATAAAATAATAGTAAACTCCCCTATGGGGGCATTGGATGTGGCCTAAGCCATAAGGTGGTTAGGTTAGTTAGGTTCAGCTATCCAATGTTATGGGGACAATCCAAACAATGGAAAATTCACAGTCATGATGCGGTACGAAGCGAGCTGTTGTGGACTAACATTCTAAAGCATTATAAGGGAAATGACAATCCTTAAAGAAGTAATATAGACTGATATAAATGGGGTTACTGCAACCTGAAGTAATTATGGAAGAAATTGGCCGAGTCGGGTTCGTTTTGTCGTAGAGCTATTGCATAAAATAGAACAGGAAAATGATGGGCTATTGCATAGGGGAAAGCTATAAAATTGAAAACATCCAATACATTGGTGGAATGTGGCAATATTCAAAATATGAAGGGCTAATTCATCTTATCAGCAGATGATGAGAAACACAACAAAGGCAGATAAATATGAATGAAGAGCAATGAAAGATGTACCGGTACCTATAAAGAGTGTTAGTGCTATAATCATTTTTTATGTGTGGGTTTTTATTGAGATACAAGTGCGAATCCTTCCCAAGTAAAACATTTGATTGATCCACTGGCGATATCAAAATGGCTAGCTTGGTTACCTGATGTGTGCTAAAATAGACAAGCTATGTTAAGCTCGTTGCACACGAGAGTCGGTACACGTCAGTGTTCCACGAACTAAGGTTTCTGTGGGCTTGACAATGACTTAACCCGCTTACACCCATCAATTCCGAACATGTGCCGTCGAGATATCAAACTTTGAAAGAGATATTCGAAACTGAACTGAGAGTACTCGCTAAAGCAGAATATCTGCCGTTGCAGCTCAAATTTTAACTAGGTCTTGAATACAATGCAGTAGGTACAATGTATCTAAGGGTGCCACGTACGTGTCTTTCGACTTTCTATATTTTCCTCGTTTCTCCTCTGAGCTGACCTTTGCTGCGGAAAAGGAGTCTCAAACTGAGTATAGGAATAATCGAAGTAGCTACTTAAGCTTTATTTCAGTGTGGATTGAATCAGATCGGATTTATTTTTAATAATCGGTGTAGCACAAAAAACTAACCTGATAGGAGAAACAGGTGTCATTTTAGTTTTCAGGGCATTAGAATCAGATGAAAAAAAAAGCTTGAGGGGGATATCCTAGTGATTTTGGTCAAAATTATCATGTTTTATTTTATTTTTTGCTGAAAAAAGATCGGGTAGTGGGAAAGTATATCCCAAATTAGAGCACTTTGAGAGCGCATACCTCCGCCAGGCGAGGCTATGGTAGTAAAAAATTCAAATTGGCTCTGAAACCATAATTTTCTTTGTATAAACTCCAAAATCTGATCATTTGTGCCTTTTGATAGTAATAACAGCTTGTGCAATTTTCTTGAAGATCCGTTCATAACTTTTTGAGTTATGGTGCTAACAAACGTTATAACAAATCTGAGTCAAACATACAAATGAACGAACTGATCTGCGCCAAATTTAATCATTTATGTCTTTTAACATTACTAACAACCCCTATAAATTTCATAAAGGTGACAATAGTGACAAACGAACGAACGAACACACGGATCATTATCAAAATTCGGTCACTTACTTTTCGTTATATACCTAACAGCTCATGTGAATTTCATAAAAATCCGTCCATAACTTTTTGAGTTATAGCATTGAGAAAAATGAAGCAGACAAACAAACAAACGGATGGACTCATCTTCACCATAAGTTAATCATCTGTACCTCCTAACATACGTAACAATCCCTGTAAATTTCGTCAAAATCCGTCCATACCTTTTTGAGCTCTCTTGGTGACATACAGGCAGACAAAAAGGCAAACAAACAGACAGACAAACCCGACGAAAACAAAATTGCTGGGAATTGGAGGGGTGGGGAATAGAGTGAAAGCAAAGTAAAGAAAAAAGTTTTTGCTTTTGCTTCCTCCCAACACCTTTTTGTCTTCCCCGAGTTTTACTGGCATAAAGAATAAAAATATCTTCGACGGCCGTTAACAATAGCTTTTGAGCGCATAGCAGTTTTCTTAGTCACTTTCAACAATTTTCCCCCAAGGTACCACCTGGACGCAGGAGCTCGTATGGCTGCTGGTCAACAATTTCGACTACGAGCGCGCCAAGACTCCGTTAGAGGATCGTTTTCCTTTTCTTGAGTAAGACAATCGCTCTCAGACTTAAGTCTTCGCATGTGCCGGGTAAGTTAGCAATACTGACTGGCCCTACATATACTTTGAGTATCACATTCCTTCTGGTCCTTTTGGTCTGCTGTATTAGCTCATTGTGCGCAACATATGTATGTAGCTTCAAACATTTTGTCCGCATAGTCTTCACCGTATTGTGTCACATGTATGCACCTTCAATAATTCCTCTCTGCAAGCATATAGGGTGGGTCATAGCCCCTAGGGCTGGTTACTTAGGTTCACCCATTCTAGGTAACCGTGAGTAGCGGCCGTTATCTTAGCGTGAGCTAGGCCTTCGGGACGTCTGTTTTCCCACCTACTTCTCTTCCATTTTTGTTCACGCCTGATGATGCCTTGCTCTGTTTCCTCTTCTTTTCTGACTCGCAGTTCCCAAGCGCATTGATCTTATAATAATAGTAGCTAATAGGTTTACTGAAAGAAACTCAGTGGCGAGATAGTAGACGATATACAGGCGATAGCACAAGAGTTGTTCCTGTAATTTCTCAATAATTCCTGTGTTTCAAGCCCACTGGTAGCATTGAATATTTGGGCAAGAAAAATTCATTCTTAGATATTAGGGGGAAAAAAAGTTTAAGAAACGCAATAGAGCATGTTCACGACACCTACCCCGTGTACAGTAATGTACACAGAAAGGTTTCTGTTTACTGTGGAGCTGGCGCACAGGAAGCGCTTTGGTATGCGTGCATGAAATATGGGGCGTAGAGTACAAGCACAACTATAACAGCACCACCAGACAGATCTACTGTAAGTCTGTGCAATACAAATGTAGCATCTTACGGAACTTTTTATGCTGACAGTAACTCAATGCTCAACTTTTTTCTAAATAAATGTTGGTCAATTTTCCAAATCGACCATTATTGGAATTTGACAAAACAAAATATATTTTTAGACTAATTGGACGATTGTAATACACTTTTATTCTATGAAGTTTCCGTCGCAAATTCATATTTTTCGAGATATTTGACTTTGAAGTTCCCATTGTTTTTCTTTAGGAGAAAATAACCGGCGTCACTATAAGCTTGCTAGCGACCTAATACGAACCTAACCAAACGTACCTAGTCTAACCTAGCCTTACCTTACCTTTGGACCACAGATTTAATGTTGCATTGTATTGCATCTTGATTTAGCGCCATGAAAAGTACTTAGGAAATCGTCCGGAAAATGTTTACCCAAGTAAAAGCGAATGCTTTGCACAAGTTAAAATGCTTCACATAGGTTAAGAAAGACAAAATTAGACGATTTTTATTCACAAAGAAAAACTTTGTATTACAACAGGTTATAAAGTTGGATGATCTACTTACATAAAACGCATAATAAATTGCAATTGAACAATTTAATGAATTGTGTTCATACTCATTCGCAGTATGGCCGCTGCACCGTCGACATGGTTTCCAAGTCCTTCTACAGTTCTGTGTTCTTTTTGTGATCACAGATGTCATAAAATCATTCAATTGTGGTATGAAAATAATAACGAAGCATTGAAGTTACTTGCACAACACGGTGTTCTTCCAAATATTGACAACTAAACGTGTCCGAAGTGTAAATGAAAACTTAAGTATCGTCACGATAGGCATTATATTATGTACCTATAAGATGAAGGTAAGTGGTTTTCAACTTTTAAAGGTTAGTAATCAATCTCGTTTTATTGTTAACGTTTACAATAATCTTAGGTTAGGTAGGGTTAAGTTAGGTTCGGTTCGTGTGGTATTCCCAGCAAGCCAGCTAATTATTGCTATAGGTATATAATGGGTACTTCAAAGTCAAATATCTCAAAAAATATGCATTTTCGAAGGAAATGTCATAGATGAAAAGTGTCTTAGAATCGTCCAATTAGTTCAAAAACATAATTTGTTTCCTAAATTCCGTTTATGGTCGATTCGGAAAACTGACCAAATCGGTCGACTCCAATACTAAAGCTAATGGTAGTGAATTCAAAATTTTTAACACTCGGTATATGACTTAATTCTGACGAGATTTGAAGTAAAACGGAAACGGCATTTTACTCGGTTCCTTAACCCTAGCAGGTTTATTGTGAGAAGTCTGTGCATCAAATACCCGCTGAAAAGTAATCGTGGGACGAAATCCCGCCTGCTGTTTCGAGCTTTCATTGCATTCCCAGCAAAGAAGTGCACTACCAACGGTGTAACTCCATAAAAAGACTGTGAAATATATTGTATTTCCCTCTGAGCGAAGGTATTCAGGTATTTATTTCACTGCATGACTTGATCCTGTCTTTCGCGTAGGAATAACAGTGCGAAAAATGTACGTTTTAGTTACGCATCATATATGATAGACCATGAAGGGAAAGTAGCCTATTCATGCTATCACATATATCTATATTTTAGAAAAGTTGCGATAGTTTCGTAAGACGTCAGTAGATTTTACCGGTTCTAGTTATAGGAAATTCTTTTTGAATGTAAGGTTGAAATTGAAAATCGTTGTACTTTGTACTCTTAAGACACTGTTAGTAGGATTGCTTCACTTATTAAATCCCCCTGGAGTGTTTGTAGTATCTGATAACAATTACCTACAATAATTACCTCCTCCAAGGATGTTATGTTTTCGTCGGGTTTGTCTGTCTGGCTGTTTGTCTTTCTGTCTGTCTGTCAGTTACCAAAATAACTCAAAAAGTTATGGACACATTTTGATGAAATTTACAGGGATTGTTGGGTATGTTAGGAGGAATAGATGATCAACTTTTGGTGAAGATCTGTCCATCCGTTTGCTTGTCTGCCTCATTTTTCTCAATGCTATAACTCAAATAGTTATGGACGGATTTTTATGAAATTTACATGAGTTGTTAGGTAGGTGTATCATACAGAGTAAATGACCAAGTTCTTGTGATGATCTGTTTATTCGTTGGTATGTTTGTTGCTGTGTTTAATTTTATGTTTGTTAGCGCAATAACTCAAAAACTTTTGAGTGAAACTTTATGAAACTTGCAGGAATTGTTAGTTATTTTAAAAGACATGAATGATTAAATTTGGTTTCTATGTTTGAGTTGTGTTTATCATAATGTTTGCTACGCAATAACTCAAAAAGTTTTCAATGGATCTTTATAAAATTTACAGGAGTTGTTAATAAATGATATAAATGATTAAATTTTGGTGCTGATCGGTTGGTTCGTTTGTATGTTTGACTTATGTTTGTCATAATGTTTGTTAGCAGCACAACTCAAACAGTTATGATAGAATCTTCAAAAAAATTACAGAAACTGTTAATATTATTAAATGGCACAAATGATTAGATTTTGGAGTTGATACAAAAGAAATAATGGTTTTAGAGCCAATTTGAAATTTTCGTTATCGTTGCCTTACATGGCGGAGGTATACGGTCTCAGATTGCTTTAGTTATTATTGTTCTCTATCCTGCCATGGGTTTACATGCAAACTTCGTTTTGTTCGAGCTCACTGCATCACTCAACTGACTGGTCTTAATTATGGACAGAGCTGACAGCGTCATAGACAGGCGAGTGTATGACTTCCCTGGTGTGGCTGAGCGCTTGCACGGCGATCCCCCACCTGATGCCTTCTGCTGCTTCTCCATGGCCAAGAACTTGGAGGGTCGTCGCACTATCAAAACCCACATGCCTTTCTCTCTGCTGTCGCCAGATCTGCTGAAAACTTCCAAGGTGCGATCGCTTATTTGCTGTACACATGGAATCTTGCTTAACAGTTACTACGTTAGCATCTGCTAAATTATCATCCTTCACATTCACGAACTAACGTAGAGGGCCGGAGCGTGAGTCCCGGCTGCTCTTTGGGAATGGGCCTGTTGGTCCGTCTAGTGCCGCCTATCTAATCCAGTCTAAACACAGGTTTGAAAGCTTCCTCCAGCAGTTGATAAATACGATACAGCAACCACAAACCTTAAGTAATTTGTGAACGAAATGATTACCGACCAGCAAGTATCTTTTAGGATGTCTTGTTTTCAGCGTGTTTGTGTAGCTAAGTATCTGTCCTTCTGTATCTTTGCGGTGGTGGTGTTGCCTTGAGTTTCATTCATAGACTACCTATTGTTCCATTAAGTTCTGTACACAGACAGCTGTTGTATTGAACTACGTTTTCAGTTGTACTTCTTATTGGAGCTCACGTCGGATTTTCCCCTAACTGGTAATATGTACCTATTTTGTATGCCACTTCCAGTCCACTCAGATGGGGCTTGGTGGGTCGCGGGCTGATGGTCCCAACGTTCGACGGTTCTAGTTTTCTCCGAATCTAAAGAACTGACCCTAGTGCCACCGTCCTCCAGCTGTCTAGTGTTTGGAGATCATCTTATCAATGGAAACGATTTTGAAAAGGAATATTTGGTATGGATTAAAACTCAATTTCCGTATGAGTAGCACTACGTAGAATATGAGTGAAAATCAACCCTATAGGACTAACACTTCCTTCTGGATGCTTAATTACTCTATTTTGGGTATTCTGCAGTTCCTTTTTGAGTACTTCAAGCTCTTTTCTGTACCCGAACACAGTCATTTTTGTTGATGCTGTTCAGCATAATAGTTGTTGAATCGTTTCGTCGGAAGTTGGAACAAGGTTTGTCGTTGTACAGTTGAAAATTAGTTAATTTTATAAAATCCCCAGATATCAGTAAGATGATACGTAGGGGAATTACCCTATTTCACCCTCAGAGTCTAACCGGTGTGATGGAAATTATTATCTCTCGATACCTTGTGAATTTATTTTTACAATGCCTTGCCCATGCGCCATCATGGACTTCAGTACCGTTGAATTATTCACTGCCTTTCATATTAGGAACGTACAGTGGAGAGGTGACCTACATTGGAAAGACGTACATTTCAAATTCATATGTATATATAAACGCATTAGCTGTCGCTACGCGTCAGATGCTGTTGGGGTAGTTCAGAAAACTAATACATCTCTGCAATACTGCATGTAGCTATATTCATTACTGAATAAATTCTCTTGAGAAGGACTGGTTCTCGAACCCCGTTGATATCTTCACACTCAAGAGCATAATTACTTGATAACATCGGCTGATAACGTCGCTCGAGTTACCATTGCAGTAGCCGCACGTCTTTTGCTCATCGTGAACACACGAGGGAAAGCCTTTACTACGACAAATTTTTGTTGTCATTATCTGCCTACATTTTACCCTATACTGATGGATGACATCATTTCACGCTGGCTTATATTTTGTCACGATTTTGGTCCTATGTTTGCCGATGCGAATCCATATGATACCTGCGATGATTTAATAATTATCTGACCAAGTTATCTGATCCCTATTGTGAATTATCTTAGGTACATTGCACATGCGTGTTCGGTGGGGATTCTCGTAATGTACTCCTCGTGCGCACTAGCTCCCAATTAAAAATATTCAGTGGCGCGGGAGTGGCATATGGTACGCACACAACCGAGATGCGAAGCGGTACATGCGAGACGCTACCTCGCTGCTCGGTCGAAATGCGCCTTTTAGGCTGGCATTATCGACCTCATTCCGATCTAAATTCACCCGGGCTCCTGTGTACAATGCGCACTTCGTCGCGCTCGCTCGCCCGCCAGTGTTCTAGCGGATATTCTGCGTCTTGCCCACAATATTTAGCAGTACATATATAGTACTACTCTCCTCACGGGCCATAGGTCATAGGGTTAGGTTAGTTATATCTAGGTTCGCCCGTCCTATGTTATGGGGAGCAGCGGCCCCTAGGGGTGCTGTATAGGTTAACTTAGCCACTAGCTAGGCCTTTGGGACGTCTGTCGTTCGTGCCCTCTTTGCTTCTTTCCATCTTCATCCTCTTACTGATGATGCTTTGTTCTGTTCTTCCTCTTCTTTCCCGACTTGCTGTTCTCATGCGCATTGCCTCGCGCATGGTTTCTACGTTTCTCTTGACATTCTTCATGTCCCTTCTTTCTTCCTCTCTTTGGATCATAGTGTACTCTGTGGATAGGGAGGCCCAAACTAGGAATATAATGATAAAGAACCTATAGTACAACTTAAGCCATGGCCCAGAATATCCAAGGATCATGGCAGGAACGAGCGAGGCAAAGCGCTCCCTGCGCGTCAGCGCTCGGGTGAATTTCGTTCGCAGCGAGGCATATAAAGTCAGCCTAAAAACGCGCATGGCGACCGAGCAGCGCCTTAGTGTCTCGGATACGCTGCTTTTTTTCTCGACTGTGTGCGTACCTTGTCATCCTCGTTTCTCCAGAAATTTATAATTGTGTGGGGATATACGATGAGCCAAAGGGCTTGGTTAGGTATGTGACCCAGCCTACATTATGGGATGGGGAGCAGAGACGTTAGGGAGATTGTGGAGGTCGTTGCTGAAATACGTAACAGGTTAACCCACGCGCAGGTAGCATCGTAAGCTCTGCCCTCTTCATCTAACTGTGGCATTATTTTGAATGACAGCAAAATGAACGTTTTTGAACATTCTTTGAATTTGCATTGTAAAAATAATGAGAATTGGCTATTATCAAAAACAATTAGGGGAATTTACTATCGCACGTCAGAACTTGCTTGCCGTTTTGGTTAAAATTATGAAACGCACCAGAGAATCTGGTGCAAAATAGCGTTAACAAGCAAGATAGAAAAACTATCAGAACGGCATATCTATACGGCTCTTCATGGAGTTTCATCTTGTTAATAATTTACTTGTTGGTTACGCTGATGATGTTACTTTGCTGGCTGTTTGCGATAAGCCTAGTGATATATTAGAGGTTTCAGAATCCATTCAGCATGATTTGGAAATGATTGATTCCTGGTGTTCTGGGGGG
>LQNS02277217.1:2813120-2825872 GCA_001587735.2 Parhyale hawaiensis | reverse complement strand
TTCACTACTAATTTAATACCAATTGTCTCTTATGTTACTTTTTAGTATTATTCCTATGTTAGTATTAAGCATGAAAACCTCAGGATACTGTGTCCTAACCTTGTTGGATGCAGTCTCCAGATGAGAAATATATGGGATTATTATTATTATTATTATTATTATTATTTGCACACTCCAGTGCACTTGCACAACAGCAGCTACCATACTGTTTTTTTCTAACCATTTCATACGGCAGCATTCCAACTAGATTATGTTTTAATCTCTTCCGCTTCCATCTGGAATGGTAGGTAGCTGAACTGGAACTGCGATAGCTCTAAGAGTCGAATACTTCATCCAGCGGGTAGACAAATTTAATATCGTCAATCTAGAGCAGCTCTATTAGGAAGCTCTTTGGCTATGGCGCTGTTTCCCCCACTCAGGGCTGAGAAGAAGGGTAAAGAAAACAATCACGGGGCTCCATTCTGTATTGGAAGAAAAGATATATATTCAAAGGAAGTACAGGGAATTGGAAGCTATCCATTTAAGGTACTATAGATGCTCATGATTGTTCAAGTCATTGTACAAAAATTCTCTAGCCTAGCATTATTTTCCAAAGATGGAGGTAGGACCACAATTACAACTCTTAAGGGAACCGAGGGTAACATTTTCTTTACGACGGTCTCGGGAGTCAAAGGGGAACCGCAGTAACATAAAAGTTTGTTTACCAAAGATGGAAGGTCGCGGTATGTGTTACACAAAACTTGTACTGCGCTATTTTAACAGCGTTTGGTAGTACTAACATTGTACTAAATCTTCGCAAAAATCAATTGCGGTTCTGAATTTTTAGCTTTAAAAAAATTGGCCTTAGTTGGCAGGGTACATCGGATGGAGGAGTGTATGCCGTCAAAATCAAAATTAATCTTGCAGTGACACGATGACGCAAAATTGCATTCGTTCTTTTTTAATAAAAGTAAACTCTAATTGATAGAGGAAGTCTACCGAGTTCGGAGCCGGGAATATTGGCGGCCTTAACTAGTTTGGGTTAGTATTGAGGACGACATGAAGGCCTCTACTGTACATTTATTCTTCCTTAGCTAATCTTTGGGACAGAGAGTGAGTTCTATACTGAGTGCAGAATTATGAGCTGGCGAGACTTCAGTCACAGCTTCATTCGCACAGTCAACATCAAAAATTTCTATTTGAAATCCGTCACAACGATTTATTTATTAGCAGGATGTTAAGAATAACTGTGTGGTATCACAAAATCAAAGCGCTAAAAGAGAAATTATACTTTATTGTCTTTCCTCCCTCACTCCATATATTGTCACGTGATGAGCTACCCCTAACTTACTGGTGACGGTATTAGAACTGTGCAAACCTAAGGGACCTTTTGGCATGGCACTGAAGAAGACTCTTATGTCATTTGGCACAGTTGTACTCGTGGTGGTAAATGACTTATGATTTAACAGTTTCATATTTGGCACAAGCGCACTCGTAGATGAACTATCATTTATTAGCCAGTTGGCACAGTCATGAACAACTTATATTGACTTAGTGCCCATTGAGTACAGTTGAAAATGACCTCTTATACTCTGTACCCTTTTAGTATAGTACACTCCAGGCTATAAGTCAATAACAAACAAGAGCATACGTTGCTACGACTACGTCAGAATGAGATGAAGTTGCTCTGAAAACTTTATTGAAGGTAAAGTTTTTTTTTTATCTATTTGTCACTCTAGCGTCACTGCGCTTTAGAAACACAATCCTGGCCATCTAACTTCAATTTCTGTGGTCCTGAATGATTTAAAATAATTTCATGGCCTGACCGTACGGGAAAAGTCCGTGTTAACAGACAATCAAGCACCGTTTCTCAAGCGTTTTAAATATAATTCTTATCTCTCGATAACAGGAGTATTGTTTTTCATGCCATTATTGACGAAAAAACTGTGACTGATAATGATATCTGTGTTAAACATTTATTAAGGTATTTCACCCTCTTCATGGCTTCATATTTCTTCCATAGTCTACAGTTTTCATTCCTAGACTTCCTAAGAACATTTACAATATGATATGTAATAACTCTAAACTGTAAGTCAAAAAAGTTTATACTAAAAAGTAGGTGCTGTTACAGCAGCAAATAGAGTTTGACGTATGGAAAGCGTAAATAACAATTTCCTTCAACAGAAGCAGCACAGTTAGCTGACAATTGCATATGCATTTTACACGTGACGTATGTATGTATATACATAGTACTTGCCACGTACAAGTGCAGTCTGTACTCAGCACCTAGCGAACGTGACACGTACTTGTATCATCGTCACACAAAACAGGATTGTTCATTCGGGCCATAGACGATACTGCTGCGAGACAGAAAACATGAAACTAACAAAGCGTTGAGCGCTTCATCTGCAGAATTACAAGAGTACGTAAGCCAGGTAATGGCGTAAAGTGTCCCCAACGAACAGCAATTGACGTCAACATCGTCTACCTGCTACAATCTGGAGCAACATGTTTCGGAATAAACTGTCTGCTACATTCTGAAGAAACATGTGACTGAATAGTTTGTCTGAGAAAAGGCGTTGTGCCAAGATTCGATTGAAATGAAACCAGTTACTGGACCACATCTAGGACAGCACGTATTACTCAAAACATTTCCTACGTCATTTAGCAATAAATTATACTTACGCGAGTTGGGATACACTGGTTATATTTTCAACTTTACCCAAGCACGTGCGCAAACTACTTGCAGCTGACGAAACAAGAATGCTTACTGGAGTTCTATACCTGGAAGTTCGCACGGAACTGGAAACCGTTAGAAAATTCGGAGCTCCTTGCTGCGTGAAACTTCACATGCCACGGGGGTTGAGCACAATATTGCGAAATACGGGCAGTCCACGAAATAGGCTCCCTTGTTTTACCCATTTTTATTACTTAGTTTGAAAATAATTACTTCCAAGTATTCGGCGCGTGCGTACTCGTGAGTCAAGAGCATGTACGGTATAACAAGTACCAGAATGAAAAAAAATTAGAACCTGAATAGTAAAACTGTACAAAACAAGGCTGGCCTATACGGAGGACTACCTGTACGTAGGAATACCACGAGCAGTAACTCGTCGTTTGACCTCGCAGGATGTATAACCTCTGCCGCAACAGAGGGCCTAACATCGGAACTATAATAGAAAGCGTTGTGATGTTCTCAGAAATCTGCCACTACTTGCTAGCGATGGTGAAGGCCCGTAGGCTGGGTTGGGCAGCTAACAGAGACACCCTGTTTAGTTGCAATATAAGGCATAAACTGCGAAGAGTAAGATAAAAAGTTCATGAAGACACAGCGGGAATCTTTATTATTGTAATAGGGATGACGCACCCATGTTTGTGTCTGTAAGCAGAAGAGTGCGCGGCAGAAGAGCCCTTTCTTCCTCCTCTCCCTTCCTTTCTTCATGTAGTCTTAAAATCTAGCATCTATGACTCATATCCACCATAAAAAGTGAGCTAAAATAAGTGTATTTATCAAGCATGCTGCCTTAAAGTAATTACAAATTTTTTTTCTTCACAACATCCCTCCCACCCAACGATAACTGCTATCATCATTGTTTTTATTTAAACTTAAATAAATTCAAACAAGTTCTACAAACAACTCAAAGCTACTAGTGATAAAATATTCTAAAACGACTTCTTACTACGTAGCAGTGACTAATTTTTTTCTTTTGAGTGTGTGTGTGAACTGCAGCACTTGAAAATTATTCCGGTAGTTGGTTGGTTTAGTGAATAAACATAGGGACTAATAATGAAATTAATGCTGCTGCGATTTCGATAAGGAATCTAACATAGAGAATATTGTCGAAGATGCATCACAACCTCAAGAGTAACTATCACACACTACTGTAACTAACAATCTGTGAAACTTTCTATAGATCGCAACCAGCGCTCAACCAAACTGCAGTCAACAACGGAAATAATATAAATTCTAGCAACAACGGAACAGACAAAATCTAACAACAAGCACGATTTGTCTACTGCATGGGCTGTGATACTGAAGAAAACCGAAAGTTTAACAAAGAATATAGAAAAGTCAACAGTAAAAAAATGGAATATACGTTGCTGTCATAGCCAATTAAGCTCGCGGTCTCCTCCTGGTAGGAAACTTTATTCACTAACTACACATTAAATGATATTCTTATAAGTACACAGCTTCATGAGTACTTCATCGAAACCTTATTATCTAGCGACGATAAGCATGCTTTAATAGAGAAACAAGCCACCCTTACGGGGTCAATAATAATAATAAATAGTACTTGGCAACGTCTCCCGTTCTCTATTTTAACGATATATGCACGAAACTCATACGTCATCAGCGATAATACTAAACGATGGGGGCACCTGAAGTTTGGAACTCCAGAGCACCGAACTCTACAACTTAAGTTAAGCAGAACACACAGCACGGACAGTGCGTATAACACGTCGCGGGCCCGAGATATATATCCTATTGTATATGTTCCACAGCCCCGCCCAAGCCAGAAGCACCGGGCAGCTAGTTAGGTAGCTACCTCTTGTTAGTTAAACCGACTAAGAAAAGAAACTAGTAATTCACTATAATACGAAAAAGCAACAACAAAACATTATTTCTAAAAGCAACTATATTCACTGGCACCACAACAATATATATATATATAAATTTATATTTACTGTATACTAAAAATAAGATAAGGGGGCGATCAAGATGCGTGACCTTCGAGACCATCTCCTGTACAGAATTTCAAGTTTGCTCTTCGTTTGATGCGTTGCTTTCGCACACTACGATTGAGTGCATAAACCCAGTAATTTGTTGCAGATCCACTAGTAGCGCTGGGTAGCATTGCTCATCAGATTCATTATAAGCGCTTGGAAAAGTACCGACATTTGTATCACGATATGAGGGTTTTTTTACGGATGAATCGTAGGGCCATTGTTATTCGGTAGGTACATTTTTAGTTTGGAGGTAGTCACTGGTAGCCAATGTTAGCACACATTGAACAAAACAAACCACTTATACAATTTGCTCAGCCCGGAATTATTGCAATAGAATAATAAGCAAACATTTCAGATACATGAAAATTATTTCTTTACACTGCACTGCAAATGCTTCTCCGTAACCTCGAGAAATTACTCTCAGTACTTGTGAACGGATGAAATTCGTAACGTTTGCATAGATTGATGCCAAGTGGGTCATTGGTGTAGAATTCGTGCGCATGATATTGTACCGGGATAGAACTAGTCTACGCAGGGACAACGAGATCAGTAACGTACCCCATAACACTAGCGACAATTCACTGACAGTACCAATGGGTTCTAGAACAAGAACAATTGACCGTTATATATAGCTTCTGAGGTAACCAAGAGCAGTGCTAATGCATGGCATCATCAAATCGGCTAAACTTCGGCAGTTGCAAACGTTAATTTTTATCGGTTACATTTGTTTTCTTTCCTGTCGATGATATTTCTTTTCCAGCAAGTGAAAGAGTTTCGACAGATGGGGAATCTTGGCGAATCTGTGTTAAGTCGGAGGCACTTCAATTTTTGAGTGGTATTGCCCTGCCTAACATCCAGGAAATGGAAATATTTCACTGCATGCCAAGGAACTGAAGGAAAGACTATACTGCTCAGCAAACTGAAACCGAGTACGCCCCCCTCGTTTCATTACTAATTATGAGCAGCGTTTGCATGGACTCCATTATAAAAAGAAGGAATTTTATTATTACTACAATATGTATGTAACATTCATAATACTTCATATCCACAGCGTACACTGTGATCCAAAGAGAAGAAGAAAGAAGGGGCCATACATTAAGCCAAGAGAAATGTGGAACCCATGCACGAGGGTGTGCTCACACAGGATCAACGCGCATTAGGAACAGCCAGCTGGGGATGAAATGGTAGAACACAAACTGATAAGCAGGAACACGGAATTTTAAAAGAACGAAAGTATGATCAAAGAAGAATCACCACAAATATTTCGCCGTCATTTTGACGGCTGGATATCTAGCATGTACGGACAGTTTTGGTTCTAGTAATGCACTGATTTTTCTCAGAGAAGTAAGGGAGGAGTGGCAAAGCTATCAGCGACAGGGACAGTTCCATCGAGATCAGCTAATCTCAGCTTTGATGCGTCCGGAATTTCAGGTGAGAGCGTTGGTTTCGCTGGCTTGGTTACAAGCGCAATCCAGTTCCGCCGTCTCAAGACTAAATAATTTAGGATTAACGTCTGAAATTCAATCGAAAGACCAACGCTCAAGACTGAAGCTCCTCTCTTTCCTATTTTGAGCCTCTCTACACACAGCGTAGTAATATTTCAAATAAAGAATGAAAAAAAAGGACAAGTAGTACGTCAAAAAAAATATTGAACTCACAGACATAGAAAATGGTGTTCCAGCACCAGGTCAACGAGCAAGGGTACAGAAAGTCGGAGGAAGAAGAGGAAGAACGAAACAAACTGTTATGAGTAGGAGTGTGAAAATGGATGTAAGTAAATTGGGTAAGAAGAAGTATGACTTGCAGGCATTCGTACGGCGAAGGTAACCAATGGAGTTTCCATCAACGGAATAATTAATTGATATCCTAGTTGAATAACGGATGCTTCATCAAAGTAATTATTAACATTATTATTAGTATATCGACGGACGCAATCGCGTTCGTACGAAAGGCGCGGCGGAGATGCTTGCGAAGCGTCGCCTGGGAGTGATCCGGGAGACGATCGCGGAGCATGATCTGGCAGTGGTTGCTCGGTTCGTTTCGACGGTCGAAAACAAAGGTAGAAAAAAGGGATAAGTAGTACGTCAATATAAGCCAAGTATTCATCTAGAGAAATATTGTGTTGCTGTTTATAGTGATGCTTCATAGTTCGAGCAACACCAAACATAATATATTCTTGGTGCATTTTGCAATGTTATTCTGACTTACTTGGACCTAAACGTGTTCTTGACATGTTACAGACCCCTAATTATGTATATTGACTTTATTGGGGCAGTAACATAACTTTTTAAATGAATATGAACAGCGCTTCAGGGCGACTTGAAGTATTCATAAACTTTCATCAGATTTCTGAAGCAGACGCTGCGCTTAGAGTTAAGTCAGAGTTAACACTACTATAGCATGCGGTATATAAATATTATACTCATACCACTCAGCGTGAAGAAGTACCAATCTGCTAACTGTTGAAACACTGTTTGCAGCAAGAGAAAGAAGCACTAGTTCCATTCAGTTACACTAGGACAACGTTATTACTAATCATTGTTCTAGCAAAGCATTTGCAAGAGAATTGCAATTGTGCCGAGTGTCTTCGAACGAGGTCACGCATCTTTATCGGCCATTTCTGTAAACTAGCAAAAAAACTACGCAAAAAAGCAAAATCCGCCTAAATTCGAAGTGCATTGAAGAGGACTACTACTGCGCTCTGCAAATAAAAGGTAAAGAGCTGTGTCTTTTTTTTTAAAAATGGTTACTTAATCGTATGTATCAATTCACAAACAAATACTGCAGCAGGTGCTGGAGACACTATACACTTTCAGCATTCCTCGATAAAAGTGGCACGCACAATAGGGTACCTTTT
The DNA here is from genome assembly GCA_001587735.2 of Parhyale hawaiensis. Classification (NCBI taxonomy): domain Eukaryota; kingdom Metazoa; phylum Arthropoda; class Malacostraca; order Amphipoda; family Hyalidae; genus Parhyale; species Parhyale hawaiensis. The sequence continues at coordinate 2,818,308 of LQNS02277217.1, read as the reverse complement.
TAGATACCCATCAATGAGAGATTATTACAAGAAAACTTTATTGTCGTATACGGCAGTAGAGGCCTCGTCAGGAACAGAGAAGGTCAACTACGGTGGTACTAACAGACTCTGGAACAAATAAGATACAGCAGACGGACCTTAGGGTGTGAAATACACTCTTTTTCGCGCCTAACAGATAGCCAAGGATACGAGGAGGATGCTATAACAAAACACGTAGAGACTCGCGAAATACAGTTAGGATATGACCGTATAGAATCCATAATGATAAAAGATAACATTGTACTTGAGCAATATACGTATCTTTTTCAAGACTAGCCCTGTTAGACACCGAGTATGCATTGAGCCTGTCGTCCGAAAGGACACTAACATTGACACGAACCATCATACAGTCAGGGTTTAGCATTGTAGACAAGATACGTACAACGATACATAGTCTCTCACAACAGCATCACGCACAAATATCCAATACTCATGAGCTCCAGGTTTTTTTTTTACAACAGCAAATTAAGCTAAAATATCGAATACAAAACTCCACAAGAAGAAGCAGGTGCTTCACATGAATGATGCGCATGACTCAAGTCGAGATGATGTGCACACACAAACATCTCGGCTACATAAAGCGCTTCCGACCAAATTTTTGTATCGCCTTGAGGTACAGCAAAGTGAAAGCTCGAATTACGACATTCTCTCTTTCTCTGCGTCACTTGAGTTGCTTGACACGCATTACAAAACAACGATAGGTATAGCAGCAATCCTGGCATTGAGTTCACTACTGCCTCAATAGCTCTATACTGCCAGTCTTCAGGCAACGGATCAGTATACAAGCTACCAGTACATTGGTTCAAAAGGTGCTGTAAAAAAAACTAGAGGAGCATTCGGGTATCATTTGTAGAACTCTTCAAGGAAGCTAGGAGTATCAAAATAATCTGAATATCGAGGAAACATCCAAAGCTTTACGATAGAAATAGCCACCTTACTGTCGCCTCTAGGAGACGATTCTAAGAATTCAAGTTATATAAAATTCTGTCACTCTACAGAATAATTTCTCTAGCGATTAATTAGTGTAAATAACTAGATTTTGTCCTTAGATAATACTAAAGCTACAGTTAAGCTCAACTCTGTATCAGCAAAAGCTGTTGACGAGACGTGAGAGTGTGTAGAAAAGAAGGGGAAATGTCATCTATTCTGCCAGCGCGTCCGTCATGTCGTGAAATGCTCGATAAAAATCTACAGCACAGCCCACCACAACCAGCTGCCAATCTTCCATTCACCTCTCATTGATGATGACAGTTCGACACACAACGTTTCTATGGGAGAAAAATACGAACTATAGCGAAAGAGGCCACGTACACACTTCACGGCGCTACATCTCTCCAAGCTAAAACAATTCCGTACGTAGCTACCTACGCCAAACTTCAGTAGACAGTTCCTCGTGCCCATTCTTATCGGTGACCCATTCAAAAGTACGAGTTTCTATAGACACTCCGCCTGAGACAAGCCACAATTCTTAGATTAAAATGCACGGACTAGTACAACACCTAACTGCATTAATATCAATCTTTCTATTGTTGCTTCTACGCACAAAAAATTTTCTCCAAGAATCGACGAGGTTACTGAACGCAACAAAACATCTATAACAACAACAAAGTATCGCCGACGATACCGCAAGACACCGATAAAAATATCTGCTAACGACGCATTAGAAGAACAGCAACAATATTCGAGGCTCTAAAGTGAGCGACACACTTATTGAAAGACATCCTCTTCGCATCAGTAGCGTGGATTGATGAGTATTCTTCTCTTTCCTCCTCCTCCTCCTCCTTTTCACATTATTAACGCGTATTGATTAGTTTTCCTTAACCTCCAAGAGCGTAACGTGGAGTGACCAGTACTCCCCAGTCTCCTCATCAGCAGCGTGGGTTGATCGGTTCAGCAGCGTGATCAATTAGACTTGTTGGTTGCCAGGATAGATCTTAACCGTACACAACACATTCCCAAATTTGAGATATAGCTTCCAGTAACTCAAGCTGTCCGCTACAACCAAAGTCCGTGACTCTCACAACGGTAGTTTGTTTCAGCTTCGTATTCTATATATTAAAACTGTAAGCTCGATGTCGATATGAGGAACAGGCTTTGGGCAATGTGAGGGGTATACCTTGCAATCAGGTCATGCAGATATGCCGATGTCGCCGTTAGTATTTTCCATTAACTTTTACACGGTAAATGCAATTGCAGTGAATTTCTATTAGCACAAAAAATACCCCAAACTTACACAATCCATCAAATAACCATCGCTGCCGCCGATGGAAGAACGGAAATAACACCGCAAGTGTACGGCTGTCCGGCGGGGTAGCATTTATGGCCGTCCATTTTGGTGAACCAGTGGGATACTGGCGGCTGCTGCGGTACAGCCACAGGATGCTGCTGCATGATATCCCCGTTGTACTTGTGCCCGTCGACCTTGGCAAGCCACTGAGAAGCTGGAGCTTGTAGAGTCACGGGTATTAAATCCGTGCTGTTGGCGAGCCCTGGATGAGGAGGAAGAGCTGGGTAGGGAGTTTGAGCAGGGAGGCCACCGTATGACTGCTCTTGGTTCTCGCAGTTCGCCTCGCAGGGATCGGTCTCTGACTTGGCACCAGCATGAGGAGGCTGCCCATTAAACAAGCGCTTGCCTTGATCAGAACGATCGACATCAGGTCGCGCATGATAGCCGTCGCTGGCGCCGGTTTGCTCCCCGGTATCTTCAGGCAGCTCGGCACCTGCAGCAATACTGTTAAATCGGACTGCATCTGCACCCTGTTCTTGAATGTCCGTCTGAGCCATCTGAACGACCAAAATACCAGGAGTGTCCCCCGGGGAAAGTTGTGTCAAGGGAGCTTTTTCCGGGTGCAAATTTCCGTATATTTGTGAATGTTGTAGATGGAAACCTTGTCCCGCTGGCGAAGATTCTACATAGGTATTAGGAGCACTGGTCATCAAGAGAGGAGACTGATCCGCGTTACCAATGATATCGTGCGCGGTAAACATATCACGAGGTGGAACCCCTGGGTTCCGATAGAAGAAAGGCTGTTGTCGATGAGCATTTGGCATGGTTGAGGTGGACAGAACCGTAGACTGTGAAATAGGAGGTGATGGTGGAAAATGTAGCACTGACTGAGAGCGAAATGGCTGAGGTGACTGCATACGAGATGGCTGAAGGTGAAGTGGCTGGCAGATGGCTGCTGCCGTCTCGCACGTTGTGAACTCAGGCGGTGATGCAAGGGAGTGTAAAACTAAAGGTACGTCGGGACCGGCCGACGGTTGCCAGCACATTGTGCACTCCACCAACGAATTTTCTCCACCGGTGGAGTGAAGCGCAAATGGGGGACCACTCGATGCGTGTTGGCTGCAGTGTGCGGGTGGTAAGGGAGAGGTCACGGAGCATCAGTTGATGGGCGCCCTGACTATATGGTTCGGAGCCACGTAATGGTAGCCCACTCCTGCCATGCCCAAACCCGCAGTCTCCATTGCTATCCTGTGAACAAAGTAAGGCTAGAAAGTGTGCTCGTGTAACAAGGAAATGGGCAGAAAACAAAAATCTTGCTAACGATCAAGAAAAAAAAAAACTGTCTCGTCCAGCTTCCAGCTGTGACAAGAGTTGTCTGTTGTATGAGACCAATCATATAACTTAAGACTCGAATTCTCACTGCATTGAATTTAATTTCGAAACATAAGAAATAAAAGAATACTGACACTAAAAAACACAACGAAGAAAGTCGTATCGATGTAGGTAGAAAGGAATTAATTACTATTCTTATAACAATTGCACTGCACTGCAGCTGCAACACACACCAAAGTCTTACCTTCTTTATTGCAGAGCAAATGAGTCTTTCTTAGGCCGATGAGGCTTAGATTCTTTCTTTCCAAACCCATGCGAAGCCGAGCACAGGGGCTCTGAGATCGTCTGTAGCTATCAAGTGAACTCCAGAATTAAGTTAAACTGCACGACTGTGCCTCAGCACCCTAATGCCGGGGCTACACCATGCATTCGGACACGCAACTTGAGGCGAAAATGTCCCAACTTGAGGCGTCAGTCCGATACATATTTAAAATCGTTGGTATAAATTACGGACGAGCTAAAAAATCCTCGCTTCAAGTTGTGCGTGCGCATGCATAGTGGGGCTCCGGCATAGTAATAATAACGTTCCACCAGTAGGAAAAGTTTTGAATACTATTAATAGAGCTTCATCACATGGGGCACAAACTTGATTTCTACATGAGTGCGACGATACTCTTGTAAACACCGTGTTACTTGAGTGCAAGGGGGCCGCTTGAGTTTAGTGAGGCAAGATGCACTTCATTTAGAAAGGGATGGTAGATGCTATTTTGTTGCCTGTACTCACGCTATATACTCAGGGTTTTTAAGGACGTGAAAACTTAATGACGGTTTTGACTGTAGTTGCTTATTATTATTATTACTATGATTTCGCAAAGTTTATTTCAAAGGAGGCAGCACTATTAGATGGTATTTTTTCGGTGCCAGCATGCAGCCGTGCCGCACACAGAAGGATTCTTAGGCAGGATGATTTACAAAGGTGAAGTGAGAAGTGGAGCAATGATAAGCCTTTCAACATTAGTAACGCTTTCACTTCTCTTTCTTATCACGTATCGGTGATATTGGGCCACAGTATGATAACGGTACACGGTCTAGTGCCACCCAGCGTTCTCACTCAATACGTACTTATGACGCCAAGACTGTTGTAAAATATCGTATTTTGATACGATTGATAACTTATAAAAAATATAGTTCCCGCGGAATTTTCAAGACAAAATTCGAACGATATTCACTGCTGAACTAACGGAATATCAGTCACGATTAAGAGAGACGACAGCGTCTCGTCTTCTAAGTCAAATTTGAGTATACGATCTTCTACGGCCACGGGATAATGCAAAGCAGTTTTCTTCAATATAGCATACGGGATTGAGCGACTGGCGCCCTTGGGGAATATTGAAGTGATTTTGCAGTAGAGCAATGACTGTTATTTATTGCACTCGAATACAATTGATGGTACCAAAGAATATAATAGAGATACGGGGCAGGGACGAATGCAAGAGACGAGAGGTGATTGAGGACGAGAGGGGGCGGAAGACAGCAAGATCTGGATGAGGAGATGCGGAATTTTGGATTCTTTAGGAGCAAGAAGGAAGC
>LQNS02277217.1:2782683-2813062 GCA_001587735.2 Parhyale hawaiensis | reverse complement strand
GGGGGGGGGGAGGGGGGGGGGGGGGGGGGGGGGGGGGGGGGTTTGAGGATGGAAGGATTGAAATGAAAGGCAAAGTTTTGGAATTCTCAAACTTTACAAGTACAGTTTAACCTTAGTGGAAGAAACATTCACATATTGAGCTGACGATTCCATAGTAAGTTAACTTTAACGGAGAAAGTATGGTAAAATCTGTACACTGATAAACACTTTTAAAAACATAAGGGTATTTTGTACCACATTCAATTGATATTGTCTGATTTGAAAAAGGGACAAGCTAATACCAAAAAAGCGCCTTGATCTGGTAACCCAGTAAGCTGTTGTACTGCGTCATAGTTGCATTGCACTTTGGGTTATCAGTATTTCATCACAAACCAATAGTTCAGTTCTGTAGTACAGCATTAGCTAGGTAGCAGTGGTCGGTTCGGGAGAAGACGTCAGGGCCCCGGACACTCAATGCACGCCGTAGGTACAGGATTCGACGATGTATTTTCTCGTGAACAAGTCGCATTGTTACCGTTCAGATTCTGACAGTTTGTTAGTTAAATTGACTTAATTTTGATAGTAATACCGTTTTAACTTGGATGTGATGTATGATCAGTTAGGTCAAATAGTCTAAATTGAATGATTTAGACAAGAAATAATAGCCATAATATAGATAGTTTCGTGCCCACTGCTGTAGACGCGATGTGCCCGTAACTACGACGTGCAGTGAATTTTGGGCGCATCTGCGCTACACCATACACGACCTGGCTGGCATCATTACCATAAAAAATCACAAGTATGTTCAGGTAGTGCTCATGCAACTTGATTCATTTATGTAATTGAAAGCCATGTGCACAACAAACTGATCATAGTACACTACTCCGATTACCCAATTCGATAAATTGATTGGGATAAGAAAATAAAAAAATGACCCTTTTTTTCGGATACCGACACCCATTCCCGAAGGAGGGAAAAATAACCGACTCTTGTAGTGCTAGTACCGTTACTTACTATCTTACATTATCAACTAAGTAACGAGGTGAAAATGATGAACTGATGCTGTTTTTACCGATATCGGTATCTATTAGGTACCAAGTGATGAAATATTATCCGATTCTATTCCCGTTGATTCTTTATCCATTACCAAGTAAGGGAAAATTAACCGATTCTGTTCTCACTGATACCGATATTCATTACCAAATTAGGAAAAATTACTAGAATAGGGTCCCGCTGATACCAATATCCCTTACTAAGCAAGGGAAATCAATAAATTCTCTTCGAGCTGATGACCAACATCCATTACCAAATGAGGGTAAAGTGCTTTCTCGACGATACCTACCTACACCAATGCTTTAAAGCTTTACCAAGTGCAAGGTAACTATAACTGGCAGGTACAAGAACTCATGGCACAAAATACTGCTCCCCACCAAAGGGTGGGGGTGCAGAAGCACAACCCTATGAGCTATAACGCACCAGCGGCGACCGGTGGGAACGGACCATACGGAATCTACATATGACTGTTGTCCGTCTCTCTGACTAAAAACATAATGCTGAATCGAGCTCCAAGAAGCGCTCTAAATAATTAGCAAAGAGAGATAATATTCACACAACTAACAACACTATAATTACACTACCACCAGTAGAAACATCATGCACAAATGAAAGAAAAATTCTTCAACAGCGTCGCACTAGTACAATTGACGGAGATGAAACTCGATGAAAGAAGCAGTACGGCTCATTACCCATACTAAATATTGAATTAAGGATTGCTTCCTTAAACGATGAGCAAAAATGAGGGTTGCCATGAAGCACAATCCGTAAGATTAGTCTAAGTTACAGTAAGATATGTCGAACTCTGTAACTCTTGCGTCCATAAAGACATAAATGAGCTACGCTTGGATGTGGGCTAGTTCAAGGGAGTAGTAGAAGTGTGAGAGCCTACATAGCAGAGCAATGTGGGCAGTAATGAAGTGGATCCCTAAAGAACAGATTGTACAGAGTGAGTGAAAGAGAGGAAGAGAGAGAGAGTAGCTATAGCATAGGGTTAGTTGAGAGAACTTAGCAGTGTAGCAGAAGTAGACAGAGCATTGATATTTTATGCAGCAGATGTTACAAGAGAGGAATAGCACGTGACACGGATGAAGAAGGGTAAATATCACACATGAATTAGCAACAAGATAGAGCTGCAGTTTGTTCTACATGATATGTTTATTGTAAAGCTGCTGAAGCCAGCGGCGTTGTAAAGGGAACTAACAAACTAGGAGCCTCTCTGAGCTGCTCAACACCAACTCTAATGTCACAACAAACATACCTAACGCTAGTATCTCAAAAAAGCAACTATAGAGTTTCAAGGTGTGACGCAACGTCAGGACCTCTTATAAAAGCTTATGATGGACGAGCCAACGCTTCAAACTGCAAAAATTTACATACAATTAAGTCAGAAAATAAGTTACAGTCAGTCGCAAATATGTTCACCAGAGTACACGCGTCCTACGAAGCTCTAGCGAGAGCCAGGCGAACTCCTCGATACTAAGAGCAAGCGCAGAGCTCTAGCATACCTTACATTTGAGGCGCACATTTAACGCTATGAGTATTCCATGGGTGCGGGGAAGGGACAGAGGTTGAACGTTGAGAAAAGGGTACAAGGATGAGAGGAGGAGATATTGTCTTAATACGGTGCAAACTTGCTACGCTTGCTCTCCTTAGGGGAGGAGCCGTTAGCGTTGGCAGATGTGGCACCAGGCGAGACGCTCGGCCCTTGGAGTTGAGCCACCGCAGAGGAGGAGGACCGAAGTTTGGGCTGATAGGTTTTCTGGCGCTGGGCCGCCTGAGAGGCAGCAACGGCAGCAGCTAAGGTCTGGGAGTCAGGTGCCAGCAGGGAACTTAGGGAAGTAAGGCCTTGCAAACCCGTCAGGGAGGATAGGGCGTTCAGGGCCTGAGGATTCTTCAGCAGCTGGGCTAGAGGAATGGCATTAGGGTTCATCCCTGAAGCAGAGGCACCGCCCTTACTTACGTCAAGCTGCGCCTTGTGCAGTTCCATGCTGGGGACAGACAATGGATGGGCCGAATGTTACGGGAGGGTAAGACCAACACCTCTCACAGCTCGGCCCACCAACGCCGTACCCACGCTGTATACTACCATAGGTACCTATAGTGACCACGCACGCACGGGAACGTATCCAAAACGTTACTTTGTCTTTTGCACTTCTTGCTTTTTCCATGCAAAATTTGCGCTACACAGTGTGGTGGCTTATGATCAAGCAGATAATAGGCTCAATATAAAGGATGTGAAGGATTGCAGGTACATAGCGTACAATGTGGCACACACACCCACACACCACAGCGTGTGGGTGGGTGGCAGTCAGTTGAGATTATCAGTTACAGCAAGACAGACCAAACTGAACTGCGTGGTAGTCATTCATTAGCCGGGGAGGAATATGAAGTTTAAAGGTACACAGAATTGGGTGGATTCGGTAAGGAAGAGGTGATGATGTTTTCTCATTCCGTGGCGGCACAGACAGTTGGAATAGAGTGCCAAAACAGCGTGCGTTGGCGGAGGCGGTACGGGCGGGTGAGAGGCCGGAGGGTGAGTACAGGATATTGTTACCAGGATATCCTCGACTTGTCAAGTTAACAAGAATACGATAATTTCAATAGGACAGGTTATACAGCAAAAGGTTATGGTGGCAGTCATTTTGTGACTTTGCAAGAGAAATAAGGAACTGGCCAAGAAATTCAAATAATTATAACTATAACAACATAAAGGAAACAAATGTATAGGTAAACTGACAAGTAGAAATTTACAGCAACCCAAAAAGTACAATTAACCAAAGAGGTATCCAAGACAAGGCAGAAACTTTATCAAATAAGTGACGAAGAAACAAAAATACTGTATATCATTACACTATACTGCTGAAAAAAGAATGTAAATTAATAGGTAGAAAATATATCACTAAAGATACGTAGGAACATAAACGACCCGAAAAAAGTCCAAATGCTAAGAATAAATATAATCGAAAGAACAGTAACAAAGCAGGCGATGCATTAAAAAAGACCGTAGCTGACAAATGAAAGTAAATCCCAAACGGTGGTAACTAAGCAGGAAGTTCAGAAGAAGACTAAGGACATCATCTTAGCACCTGAATTAAAGAGAATGTTAAAGAAGAGTAAAGCAGAGGTATACACAGTGCTGGGGGGTGGAGGGACTGCCGCCCGGCCGAGACAGCAGTGGTGGCGACCTCGACGTAACTCCAAGGATGATGGACATGTACAGTACACGCACACGCACACACGCAAGCATACTCACACAGGGATAGAGTCTACCGCTCATTCAAAGCCCTTGACATAGCAACAAGATATGTACACTCTGCTCAGCACAATAACCTCAGGAATGGGCTGCTGGAATGCATTCCTAACCACACCATTAGCTACACACTAGTAGAATACTGGGAAGCAGTAGGCCATAGGCGCCATACTCGCTCGATATACCTATTGGACCTAAGAAGGCTGAGGTTGCCCAGCGTTTGGATAAGCTCATAGCTAACGTCGTGGATATTATGACAAGTTAAAAAAAAGTTGACAAGTACACAGTCATGAACATTATATCAATCGAAATAATAAGCTGGAAAAAGCATCAAAATTTTAAGGTATGCAAGCTGTTAACTTGAGTAATGAATATGATAAAAACTAAATAAGTTGATAAATTGATTAAAGAACATTAAAGCCATTTAAATAAGCAAGAAGTAACGTGGAGTTTTTGATCTATTAAAAAAGACGACTAACGCCATGGTACCTATTAATTTTCTTAATAAGCTGATGGCGTGTGATTGTAATATTTATCTAAACAAGCTATATATAACGGGAAGAATATTTATCAAGATAAATTGATGAGTACGTCACAAATATTATAACAATAAGCAGTGAATAAGGTAAAGCCTTTTTTCTCTAGATAAGCTGATGAGAAAAAGGTCATAATTTCCAGTTATCCTAAGAGATAAGTGGCTGGGTAGATTTTGCATATCAACGACATAGTGTTCCAGTTCAGAATGTTAGGGGAAATTAACTGAGATGGAACTGGGCAGGAGCAGGAAGGAAATTCATGACAAAGGACGCAATGAAAAAATGTAGGTGCTGTATGTAACAGCTCTTTAATCTCCACAGTATAGGGGCTTTGGGTGATCATTCATCGATGTCTGTAGCATTTCTCTTTAATATGAATGTGTCACTGTCTGACAAAAAAAAAATGAATTATGTATGGGTGATGTTCATTTGAAACTAGAGCACTCTGAGAGCGCATACCTCCGTCAAGCAAGGCAACAGTGACAAAAAATTCAGATTGGTCCTGAAACCAGGATTATTTTGCAACATCACCAAAATTCGGTTACTTGTAACTCTTGAAATTAAAAAGTTTTGCAATTTTCTTGTAGATCCGTAGGTAACTATTTGAGTTGCGTTCTGACGAACACTTCGACAACCATTAGTCGTACACACGAACGTACGAAATAAACATCACCAAAACTTGGTTATTTGTGCCTTTTGACATTTCTACAAATCTCATGAATATCCACCCATACCTTTTTGAATTATGTTCTGACAAACAAAAACACATACGGACAAACCGATCATAATGAAAATTTAGTCGTGTACTTCTAGTATTATTCCTAACATTTCGTTCATATTTCATGAAGATCCGCCCATAATAATTTGAGTTAGGTTATCATGAAAAAAGAGGCAGACAAACAAGCAAACAAACAAATGGTTGAACGGAGCTTCGCCAAAATTTAATCATCTGTTACTCCTAACACACCTCATAATCCATGTAAATTTGGAAAAATCCGTCCATAACTATTTGAGTTATCTTGATAAATGACAGACAAATAGGCAAACTCGACAAAAACGTAACCTCCTTGGCGGAGTTTACAAAGTGGGACGTCCATACAATTACTCAGAATTTAGTGGAAGATCAAGGTGTCACGTCTTCAATACAGCAAATTGTCGGAAATTAATATTGAGCGATAGATGAGAAACAAAAAACGAAGCTGAGAGAGTCACTTTCCAAAACGCAAGCGTGAAGTTGCGGAATTATAAATTTCCATTGTCAAAACTAATATAAAATGAACTTCAATTTGCGAATGGCAAAGGACGTCACTGCGTCATTGCTCAATATAAGTGGTGTAGGTAGTGTCGAGTGTAGCGCCATGGCCGAGTAAGTAAATATGTATAGACAAACAAGGTAATACATATCGCACACAGTACAACGGAGTGATAGGCTAGAGCTACATAAAGAACTGTAAGTTAGTTCCACAGGACTCTGTTTGGATTCCTAATTGCATTTATGGCTGTGGCAACACAATAAGAAGCCTTTGGGAGGCCCTTCCACGGTACAGGTAAGCAGATGCGATGTCCCAGTAACACAGGGAGTCACATACACGTACGTATAGGAACACAGACTACACTTAAGACTACGGAGCGATAGGTAGCACTATAGGTCGAGGCAGAAACAAGCGGGGAAACCTTGCCGACCGATAGACCGACCTCGGTCGAGCTGTTTTCGATCGGCAAGTTTTCATCACTTATTTTTACCTGCGAATAAGCAAGGAAGTGTAGAGGGGAAACACACTGAGGGCCGAACTACAGCAAAGTGCAAAGCTAAGTAATTTCCATGATGATGTTAGCCCGATACGAACACGAGAGTAAACGATACCGGCACTGCCACGAGCACGATAGGTCTTGGATTGGTGTTTAGAAATGGAACCAAATGAGCCAAAACTAGGCATAACAAAAGTCTGCTGTGAGTGGATCGAGAGGCAAACAGTTCACGACGGTTTAGGGAACTGTTTGTTCCTGATGAGTTTTGAATATCATGAAAGCTGCACAGGAAATTGTAACCAACGCTCTTGTACGAAAGAGAAACATTTGCTTCTCCATTGTATACGTTACCGAGAATACTGTAAATTGGGTTCATTATAATTGCGTGCGGAGACGTTGCTGTGCTGACAACATCAGCTAGCATTTATCAAGAACGCCGATCATGATACAAGGTCGGGTATGAAGACATCATGGAAATGTTTAGAATAGTGCACAGGAGGTTCATGGTTAGGAGAAAGCACAGCCAAAACTAACTGTAACACATGAAAACGTGCATCTGACAACAAAAGTTTCAAATCCTGCAAATGATCAATTTTGTCACTTACATGAATGACTTGAACAGATGGCCATAAGGAACTCTTTTTTTTTAACACTTTCTTGCTAAAATTACTACATCTCTTTTCGTAGGAATAGTACTATTTGTAGTGTTCACAAATGGGCATAGTAGATATCGAAAAGGTTAACTCATTGCCGCATACTGTTCATTTTTCTGAACGACATTGCCAGAAGTAAAGGTTTCCTGTATGCTTTAGTGGCTTAATTATCATATGAAAGTAGGGTAACTGGTAATTTTAACTTGCGAGGTAAACAACATTCAAATAGAATTTCAGATTTGCAGAGACAAAAGCCTCCTCGAATCCGGCACAGCCATACAAAAGAAAGTGCAGTAATTTCGAAACTAATAGTCTTAGAAAAATAGCGATGATATTGGTTAGCTAGCTACTACAACGATCCATAGGCGCCTACAGCAGCCGTAAAGAAAAATAAATATCAATTAACTTGAAAGTGACTTCATGATCAATTGCTTGTTTGATAAAACACGGCGGTGGCAAGAAGCTTCGAAAAGGGCAACTGAGTGCAGGGTACAGAGGGGAACAACGGGATACGTACACACGTAGGGAGAAAAGAGATGTGGAGAGTATACTCACAAAGGTATGGATGTCAGGTCTGAGGGTAGACAAGGTTTTGGCTAGCCAGACTTACTTGGAACTGCACAACGGCGCTACAACTAACGCGGAATATAATTATACCGTAACAATACCGGGGCTACGCCATACAACCGCACGATCAAATTATGAGGGGACTTTCAGCTGACACGTCGCCCCGTTACACTGTGACAGTCGGCGGCATAGATACGGTAGCTTGAACGACGTATGAATGTTCAACGTCCAATCATAAGTTGGGTGCGCGATTGTATGATGTATTCCTCCCCTAGGAAGTGCGGCATCGCACCAAGCGAGTTCACTAACTGTTCTTCTAATTAATGAAGCTGCCCTGATAGACTCAATCTAGTGAACAACTAGGCAAGAGAGCAAGGAATTCTAGGCTCCCGTGTAGCGATATCCCGAAACCATGTGATAATAAGTTTTGTTTCAATGCCATAAAAATCTAAAGCGACTGGAAAAGTTTTGTTAATTTTTTTAATATCAAACCAAAAATATTATCCTATCTCTAATTGTAGGCTTTCTAGTACGAACAAAAAGAGTACGTTGGGCGACATCTGCTCGCAGCGACGTGAAACAAGCTTTTGCTCTCAATTACATGTAGTAGTACTGGAAATTACATGTAGTAGTACTGGAAATTACAAGTAGCAGTACTGGAAACTTTTACTAGCGCTTCGGTGGCACACCGCCTATATCGCGCCGAACTATTCCTGTGTTTAGCCACAGGCTCGTGCGCCGCTAGGGCGCGGAATTTGTCTCATTTTATATATTGTATAAGATTATATATTGCTTTATAATATGCATATTGTTTTAAGTACAAAGGTCTGTCCCATGTGAGTTTTACTTGAAACGAATACTTAGAGATATTTTTCACTCAGAAACATTGGCAGATTTTCTTTCACTCAACAATTTTCATTCATACCTCACGCTCTGTAATACGTCATAATATATATTCATACGCCTGAAGGATGTAACGACGATTTTATAGAAAATACGAGCAACTACGAAATACTGAAATATACACCAAGTATACGTTTAGTCACGTGCCTGGAATGCACTTCCTGATTAAAAATCCGTGGGACAGTCAAGGGTAGAATTGGTCTTCGCATTCCCGAATAGTTAAATCGTTCAAAAAGCTGTTGGGTACCACAGCGAAAGTGAATGATTATCTTTCTTCCATTGCCAACCTTATGCCGGGGCCACATTTTACAAGCGCACGTTCAACTTATGAGCAGATGTTTAGCTTGCACGTCGTCCCCTGCCTGGGAAGTACTCGAATTGAGGTGAACGCCCGTTCATCAATTGAACCTGTGATTGTCAAGCGTGGCCCTTGCATGAGCCTCACTTCTAGGTAACACGGTAGCCACCTAATCTTTCTCTTGACCCGCGTTCTGAAGGTCATCCATATTTTTTTTTTGTTCCAACAACGTAATAGACACCAAAAATCGGCTTGGTTAGGTAAAGCAAAAATCAGGCAAACAATAGAATTTTTTGTTCTTCTGAGCTTGCCTCGCACGCTGGTGCAGATTTCATGCCACCAAAAACGTCCTAGTTAAGGCAGACATTCATTGGTTCCACCACTTTCACTGAATATCGTCTAGATGCCTCATCTCAAAACTTTCTATATTCTTTTATATAAAAAAGGATGAAATATATACGGATGATAAAACACTGGCCTTCCAATTCCACATACAGTTTGTCAAAATAGACCATTATTATTACTCGTTGAAGGAAAAATAATGCTACGGATGATGAATATTTTCACTTTCACTCAACAAAATCTTGCCCAAAATGATATAGCTACTTCTTATATTGAGTATTATATACTGGGGGTAATCAAGCCGGTTACTAGACGTAGAGCAGAGTTCGGAGCTGGGTGGAAATTTCAATATTTGGGAAGTTTAGTGAATATAAGCACGCGTTCACAGCGTTTGCTGGGTCCAGCAGGTAACTTTTTCCATGGTAGCTATTCTGCAAAACTCCAAGTCCCACAGGAGTATTAGAAGAGTCGTCCTCGTGAACCAAAGTGATGGACGTCTTCAGGCGCAGCTGATCGGATCCTGCACCGAAGCTACTTTGCGGTAACAAAAAGATGAAGGTGTCAACTGAGACACCTTCAGAAAATAAGATAGGTATACTTATCTGTGTTGCAGATCTCCAATAATTATTCGTAGGTAATTCAAAGCGAGCGCGCTGCGAAAAAGATTCTGAGGTTTCTATCATCACCAAAAATTAAAACGGTTCTACCACGCTTGGGAGACAGACCGCTAAATTAAAAAAAACCCTTCAGCGGTCAATTGCAGCACAGTGCTGCTTCTGCCAATCAGGACAAGTGACTTCAGCAGTAGCGATAACTTTAATTGATGATTGTACAGAGCTATTTGCTCCATTCAGTAAAATATTTTTTCAATAAAGAAATTTTTGGTATTAGTGGCGGCAGTTTTGAAATATTAACAAAGTAAAGGAGACAAACCAATAGGGTCGCTTTTTGGTCTGGATATTTTCAACATATTCAGCTATTTCTAACACAAAGATGTCCAGTAGTAAATTTTGGAGATGTTAGAAACCTCTGCTTCGGCGCACAACTTACCTGCTCACTTCGGATGAGCCAAGCAGCAGAGCTACAGTAAAATAATTACTACACACACCTAAGCCAAGCACTTACGTGGAGGTACAGAGAGAGATAGAGAGAGAGACAGAGAGATATTCTTGGCAAACATGATGGCCAAATTGATGCGGCAAGAACTTCTAAGAGACTCAAAAATAACAGAAACTGGACAGGACAAGTAGAGAGCGTAAAGAACTCACATCACATCACGACGATAAAGCTGCGCGGTACTATTTCGTTTCAAAACAACAACTTGCGGCCGTAAAGATATAGAAAATGATCCACTAATCACATTACACGACATAACTATAGTTGTTTCCCTCTCACCTTTCTGATGACAACGTTCCATTATCGAGTAATTTTGAACTACCACGACGCACGACCAACCAAGTTAGAAGGTATTCAATGGTAGGGAAGAAGAGTGCGACCGTCCCAAGTCAAAGGTCAATTTATTCTCTCAAGCATAGCGGTGAGCTTCCATTTCAATGTTTTGCGTAGAGTTAGGATTACGTTGGGTGGCATCCCGATAAGCAGTAGCTACTGCACGTACAGAAATATGGACCAGTAGTCCAAATGATGCGGCAACTGAAAATTACTTGAATTATGAAATTAGTGGCACGTCTTTTTCTGTGCGATTAGTTTAGTTTATTACGGCAATTGGCTACCTAACTTTAATGCATATCGCACGGAGCTGCACTTGTTGAATAGCGCAAAGTTTCCAAAATTTATTAAGGGACATTCCCGACGTGCAGCGTCTTCTAGACGTAGAGCTACCGTAGTCAACAGCAAACGTTGAAGCGACTAATTGGAGAGCAATACAGGGCTGCGCAACCAGAGCGCCAGAAGGCGATGCAGTTCATGACACAAGACTGCACAACAGACCATTGCGTCTCCAGATTCATTTTAACCCATTATCGCAAAACTAAGTCTTAATTTCTCGCAGTAACGAAATAACAATAAAAACGATGTAGCCTATATGCACCGCTAAGCGAGACGAGACACGGAATTACCTATGCCCCTGCTTCAGGACACAAAGATTTGCAGTCGAAGCGAAAATAAAAAAGGTGAAATCGACGGGTAGAAAACGGAAAGGTTCTTAGGAGAACTAACTTTTAAGAAGTTGGAGTAGAGTGTAGAGACAACAACTCTGAATTAAGCACCCGATTCAATTTGCCGAAAGCATTTGAAAATGTGGTGACAACAGCCTGACAAAATCAACCCAAAGTAGATTTAATAAGGGGCTTCAAAAGTGAAATGCAATTATTACGGAGAGACTAGGTTCACACACTGATTTTAAATCAAACAGTTCCTCAGTTGCCAATAAGGAACAGGGTAACTCGAAGCGGCGACGGTAGTAGCAACGGTTTTAGAAACACGACCGACCCAAGTCCGATGGACGACCCACGAACGACCGACACAGGTCCGGAGCACCGTGGCGGACTCCCGCTTGTAGAGATCCTGGGAACAACTTCGCGCAACAAACTTGACAGGGGGAGGTAACACGAGGACTAGGGGAGGCTAGAGTAACGATGCAGCAGCGCTGTAGCCTCACCTACCAAACTCACCTGGTATTGATGAGATACTGAGCCAGTGCCACCTGATCTGCGTTGCCTTTGATGGTGATGGTTCGATCCTGCTTACTCGCGTCCTCCGACCCATCGTCGTATTTGCTGATGGTGATCATTGCTCCTGTGATTTGCCTGCCCGATAGAACTTAGGTTAGCTTCAACTGACCATCGATGATAGGTTGATGGTAGTTGTCACAGCTATCTGTGTCGGTATGGAATACTTTACGGATTGCGGGTATTGCTTCTGCGATATGCTTGCCCGTAAAAATTTACGTAAGCTTTTGCTAACCATCGGTGCTACACGCGCATGCTAGGTTTTATGGCGTGGGCGCAAGTTAACAATGACTGGAATTTTGATTAGTTTTTAAAAGCGTTGCGGGCGTCCTGCTGTTATTTAATGTTTCATTTGGGTTTTATTGCCCGTCCCATGACGACCGGCATGTTATTTTTAATAGTAAGAATAGTAATAATATAAAGCTAGTCTCCATACTGGCTGTCTCTATCAATAGAGCAACAAAAAAATCAACGGTCGTGCCGCAGCGGTCCATGAGGTCGCTGAATGGAAGACTTTGAGTCTCTGATACGCAGTTCGTACATCGCGGCACCGCCCGACAAAAAAAATCGATGCTCTTGAATGTAATGAGCTAATTCCACGCTTATTTATAGTAAAAGCAAGGTGATGCAATGCTCATTACCCCTTCACTACCAGCGTTGCCAGCTGTACCGTAACGAAAACGTGCCAATAGACAAACGAAGTCCGGGAAATTACTAGTATTTGAGCACACATTTGTTAAAGTTCTACGGCAAACGAACAGGCAGGATAAAATAAAGGTTACCTGATCTCAGCTGGGATATCAGTACTGAGAGAAAAACCACAACCACGCGTTAGTCTAATAAATAGGCAAAATTCGCTCCCAGAAACCCCATAGATATACCAAGATGGCAACGCAAAGAGAGGAAGGGAAGAAACGAAGGTTACCTGATCTCAGCAATCTTAGTGCCGCCCTTGCCGATGATGCAACCTATGAGCTCGTTGGGCACCGTCATCTCGTGCGTCTGGGAGCCTGCACCGGTCCCTACTGGGGAGCGTAGCTGTGACCCCGCGAGAGCCGCCAGGGCTGCAAAACAATTTCCCATAATTTTACCTCGAGCCTCCACAGAAATATCAGGTTGGGAAATTGAGAGAAATATCAGGTAATCCAGAAATTTCTTTGGTTTTTCTGTTAGATAATTGATAATTTGCAATTGATTATCATATTACCTGGAGCCTGCACAAATATATAAAGTTGATAAAATGAAACAAATATCGGGTAGCTAACTTTGGTTTTTCTAGTAGATAAATATAATTCACCACACTCTATTCAGTTTTATTTTACATCGAGCTTCTACAGAAACGTAGGTGGTAAAAATGAGACAAATATTAGGTAATCCAGATAATTCTTTGGTGTTTCTACAACATAATTAACAATTTTCAAGTCGTTATTGTACTTGGAGCCTCTACAGAAATATTAGGTTAGAAAGATGAGGCAAAATTCAGACGACCCAGAACGTTCGTGGGTTTTTCTGTCAGACAATTCGCTGTCATTTTTCATCGCGTCTACATAGTAACAGGCCGCAGAGATGAGATAAATATAAAGAAACCAACAATATTCTTGGGGTTTTCTGCTAGACAATACGTAATAAAACTTCACGAAGTTTCTTGGTTTCCTGCGGTATTGAATAAGTTTGAGCAACGCTAGCACCTCCACGTTTCAAGAATTGGTTAGTTGTTCATGTGTTGGTTCAGTCTCGCTAAATACAACGCAGGGTATTCAATGATGAAATGGAAAGCTTGCTCGTATGGCACTGTTTGCCAAATCAGTGTTAGTAAAACAATTGTATTTGTAATCAGAGATTAATAAATGTGACTAGAGGGAGCCCAGGCACAATCACCGATTAAGGGAAGATGGTGTAGGTAGCAGCTTAAGGCTCTCTAGACACAAGTTTTTGTTTCAAGAGAGCCGATGCAAGGAACATGTACTATGTCAAGAAAAGGGGAACTCATAGATGAACACTGCGTGAGAGAACAACGCATACGAAAAAAGGAACAAGTCATATGAGACAAAAAACAAATACGACTTGCGGACAGCATCATGCCAAGTGATATCGACAATGATTCTAATTATATCATATTACCTAGTTTAAGCCTGCTTGTCTACCTACATCGTACTTACACAGTTTTCAGAATATCTAACAAATTAGAAAAAAATGAAGTCAAGATGATAGGCTAGTCAAAATAGTCCCGTAAAATAAGTTAATCAAATTAGAACTCTAAAAGGAGTACTGCAGCTTTTCATTAGAGGAGCTTGACTGCAAGATGCCATCACGCAGGCAAATATCAATTTCCTTTCAGCCGAATCCTTATGTCCTTATATATAAACATATATACTATGTAGGCAGCCACAATTTCCTTTTGATACTACCGAAGACGATTCCATAATGACGAACCAATAGTTGTTAGGATAAACCAATTATCTAGAAGGGATCATGACCATTTAACCTAGTATATATAAACACATGCGTAGCCAGATATTCCTTTTATACTGAAGAAAGAACTCCACGATGAAAACTCAGTCTTAGTTAAGATGCACCCACATATGACAGGGACCACTCACTAAGAATACATATGTAGCCAGGTTTTCCTTTTATACTAACGAATACGGTACCATCATGTGGAATCAATAGCTATTATGACACTCCATACATCATAGGGACAGTGACTACTTACAAAAGGTATACGTAATAGACCGGTTCCCTGTTTCACTGGACTGAGAGATATGATCCGCTAATGATGAATCAAGTAGCTGTTGGGGTACAGGAACTACATTTAGCCCATAGATGGCAGGTACAGTGACAACTAACGAAAGACACACACATTCCACCCAGGTTCCTCCTTCTCCCTGCACTAACCATAACGCCGACGCCACACTAGGCATTTACACAGACAACTTGATGCAAGGATGAGAGACTCGGACGTCATTTATACCACGGTATCTATGCTACCGATTTTAAGTATATATCGAAACGGCACACCCTAAAAACCAGTTGGGCATCGAAGTGCATACGAGACCCCGGCATAATTACGAACCCAAGATGACAAACCAACAGCTGTCTGGATGCAGCAGTATGCCGAAGGGGAACCACTTACCATCAGAATTGTTAGCACCCGCGGGGGCCATGCCGGGGTTCATGCTGATGAGACTGCTGAGGCCAAGCAGTCCGGAGAGGGGCGAGTTGGCCAGCTTGCTAACCTGATGAAATAGAAAAACTTTACGTAACATACGGGCCAAGAAGGCATTATAATATAGTTACTCTAACTTAATACCGGATATTCAGTTAGTTCATTTTCATACAATACGGTGAGCAGGTTTGCTTCAACGAGGTCGGTCAAAAATGTAGCGAGAGAATACAGTTAGGTCGCTGCTCGGCAGGGCAACGGTTGAAGTTAAGAATTTACTATACGCTTCTCAAGCCTCTCGGTGTAGTCATAAAGGCGGTGGAGAAGTGTCATTCATTATCACCAGGAGTACGGCAGATGATAGAAGTGAAAATATTGGCTTAACAATGCTAAGCGCTTTGGGGCGATGCAAGAAGGACGTAAGCTATTATCGTAACTCAAATTAGGCGCTTCGACTCGATCCAGGATTTGAAATTTCAACGAGGAACAGGGACAAAAGAAGAGGCGCGCCACCGTTCTCATGAAGAGCATACGATTTTTGAAATCCTTCCAATGACTACCACAATAAGTGATGACTTCATAGTAACTCAGTCAAACAAAACTGCTCAAAGTAACCACAAAATCAACCAATCGCGTCGCAATTTCAACAATTCCTTTCACATAAGCACCTTGTAACACTAATTTAAAAGCCGACAAGTCTTCATTTTCACAATTCTCGTTACATTAGGAGCTTGTAACTCGAATTTAACCCTGCGTTGGTCACCTGCTACCAAATCAATATTCAAAACTGCGTGCGCACTTTCCGCAGAAATATTCAGCTTTAGAAAGACTTTGGGGTGTCAACACACCCGGCGTAACCAACACAGGGTTAATATGACTTTGTTGGAGGTTTGCTCACATTATTTCTTCAGCGAGATGATGAACCAATCATAAGCTTACTCGGGAAGACAGACAAAATATTTGATTGCCATACCATATGGATGGTTTCTGCACGCCACGCAGATGCTATCTAATACCCCACATACACTGACAATTATGAAATATTCTGCAGTCAGACAACATGCGTGACTTGTGTACCCTCTCTAAGCCAAATGTTCTGAACGTTTCTGATACTCCGAACTTCTAAAAATTGTTTTATTTGTTCTTACATTCCTAAAAAGAGTACAAATTGACTTCAAACTGAAGAAGGAAGTAATTCCCACTAAGAAAAAGTAGCTACATCACAATTACATCTAAGAAAAATTATAATACTAACACCATTAGCAAAGCTATTTCATACGAGGATCAGGAGAGCTGACATAAACAACTATTACCCGCAAACCGACCCACCATTTAACCCTTTACGCCTTTTGTAATGAACTCGTCCAGTTAAATTTAGCCTTCGTTCATTTTCCTATGGCATTAAAGAGGAAAAACAGCAGTATTACTGAGTAGTTGCACAGTAGCTAAATAATGTTTACTGCACGGTCAAGTACGTTTGGCATCTACAGGTAGTCCGTGACACGAAGCAGTTCTACCGCAGCTGCTTCTCATGACCGTAACTTGTGTTAGACCCCAACACATTTTCTGAGAAAGTAAGTGTATCATCTACTGCGAAGTTTTCACTTCCACACCGGACTTCCTTAAAGCAAAGAAACCCACGGGTGAGTCCGGTCGGTTCTCAGGAAACGTTTTAAGGCGCGCCGTCTAGGGCGTAAAAGGTTAACATGTGTATCTGACACACACACACTGACATTACTGGAACACTCGTAGGAATAAATAACACAACGAGAGGGAGGCCTGGCACAGAGAGGACACAGCAGGCTCCCCATCACCGGCCCTCCGCTGGCCCGGCGCCGGCAGGTGTGTGGGGTGGCGGCCCCGGCACCTCACGCAGTCGTGTGGTGGTCTTCTTTGACGGCCACTGTAGTCCGCACCGCGATGGTATGGTGGCTGTGTATTGCGGGTTGTGCGTTTTCGAGAGATAGTGTGGGCAGGTCA
Organism: Parhyale hawaiensis; assembly: GCA_001587735.2. Classification (NCBI taxonomy): domain Eukaryota; kingdom Metazoa; phylum Arthropoda; class Malacostraca; order Amphipoda; family Hyalidae; genus Parhyale; species Parhyale hawaiensis. The sequence goes on along the minus strand of LQNS02277217.1, from coordinate 2,795,896 downwards.
AATGTGTTACATAGTTAAACATTGTGTGTAGAGCGTCGTTTGTTTGAGAGTGTAAGCGTCGGTAAGTCAAGTGTCTTGTTTGGTTCCTCACTGTGTATGGCAGATGAAGCATTATACACTGTTGGTATTGAAAGGTGAAATGTTTACTACGTTTGTGTGTGACATGACACACTGTTGGTGTCGGTAGGCCGCATGTTCTGCATTAATGTTATGCCTTGACGGTGTTTTCCATTTCTCCGGCAACTGTTGAGGTTTCTTTCTTTCAGTGCAGCAGCCAGCTAGATTTCAACCCCAATTTCGTTTTGTGATCACAATGCACTGAGCGCTCTAAGTCTCCAGCGTTAAGCACAGCTTGGGATCAAGTTTTGATGCAGGGAAGCCAAAGCAGTATCAGATGCGACCAGTGATTATCACTCGCGAACGAAGTGAGAGAGGTGATGTTTTCGTTGAAGATTTTAATATATACCTCTGTATATGTTTGTATAGATATTTCTCTGTTCACACAAAAAAGGTAGGAGTTTAGCAATGTTAATAATTTTTTTGCAGGGAGGTTGGCGGGTTGACCTAGAAGTGACCCATGCCAAAAAAACTAGGTCTAGCTGGCCATCAAAAATGACTTCGTTGAATTTGCCCCTACCGCGGGTGATGGTCTTACGTCAAGGGGCGTTCTAGTTTTAGTTACTTTCGATGTGTAACAAAATTATCCTTTTGCAAGAACATGTGCGGTGTTACGGAGAAGAGTCTTCCTCGGTAAGTTTGAACTTATTCTTTGCTTAATGAAAAAATCCGATAACGCCGCCGTTGAAGGCGCTATGGTTTCGGTAGCTGGTTGGCTGCATTCAAAATATTGCAAAGCAACAGCACTTGGCGCGCTGTCTCCATTTGAGGACTTTAAATTCTATGAGTAATATTGAGGTTAGATTAATTCTATGAGTTATATTGAGGTTAGATTAATTCTATGAGTAATATTGAGGTTAGATTAATTCTATGAGTAATATTGAGGTTAGATTCGGTTTGTTGAAAATCAATAAACTGCGGATTATATAGACATCTTATTAATCTGTACAGACATCACGAGTTTTACGGTAACGGCTGCTTAAAATCTTGAGGAAAACCGCTAAAAGTACTTTGTGTAAATGCATTGTGGTCAGCAACGGGATATTTAAAGAAACATGATCAACCACAAACAAATAATAGCCGTTCAAAAAAGCCAAACATGTTTAAATCACAGTAGGCTGCAGTCATTGAACCTTTCAATTCGGTGTAACCTATTTTATCCAAGTTTAGGAAAACGTAAGCTTAAATGAATGCTAGATTATTCAAGAAAGACTTTACGGCGTTATTACTATGCATAACTATTTCAAAGAATCGCCTAACGCTGTTGTGAGACACAATGTATAATGAGAACAATGGGTAGATGTAAATTTTACGAGTGTGGAGAGAGCTGAAACGTTGCTTTTCAAAAAAAAAAAAAAAACAAACGTACGGTTTATGTTTTCTGCAATCCTGGAAGTGAGGTTTGAGTTGTAAGCTAACATGGAAGGTATAACAAATTTTGAGAGAAATGAAGTATCAGATGTTTAAGCTATTTCTCAGTGTACCAAACATAGATGTAGCTAAATCAGCTGCAGTATGAATGGCAAGTCTAAGCGCTTTGTAATGGAACAACAAGATGATGTGGATGGGCCATGAAACTGTGTCTACGCAATTCACTGTAAAGAAACACGACACTGTATGGAACCGTCGAAATACAGCAGTAAAAAAACTTCCAATAATAAAAACAAATATAAAGAAATCGGACCTGAAACTAGAGATGCTGTCACTGTGCTGCATGTGTGAGAATATCTGTATGACAAGAGTATCATGTCGAGGAAACCGTGAAGTAATAGGTAGGTCAGAGTATGAGGGATAGGCCGCACACAGAACAAGGAGGTACATATAGGGAGAAAGATACAGCGTATGGCTATGGGAGAGGCTTAGGAAGTTCCACACCGGATTGCAAAGCATGGACATCGAAGGGCAATCGTACGAAGCTTTTCCAACCTAAAAAAAAACACGTTCGGAAATTGTGAAAACACACGAAAATTCATAGACCGTGTGAAATCAAACAAGCCTATTCACAAGACATCAGGCTATGCACTGGAGTTATTAATAGCAGTAAACAATCAACAAGTGACCGGAAATATCCACTATTTCTACCTAACGATTTAGCTATATATGCAGAAATCGCTGACTAACGGTTTGAATCTTCGCATTTTTGTACTGATCAGCAAAAATATTAACAATAATATTGATAATATGATAAATAATTTGAAAAATCAAAAAAGTGCTGGAAAACAAGAACCTATCCATCTATGTAGGATATGTATATAAATGACGTTAATTCGCATTAGTAAATCTCTGCAAAAACAGTATCCCCGACAGATAGAGCAATTTTCAAAGATAATTGTATCCATCGGATCAATAGTACTCTCCGGTCATAAAAACGTCAGTAATGACCCATAGAAACACAAGGAGAGCTTTCATTTCCTATAAAAATGCAAGAAAAAATATGAGATGAACCCCTGAACGAACTAACCCGAATATATCTGCCCAGCATTTACCTAGTGTCTGGAGGTCATTGTTTTCAAATGAAGCGATTATAAGAAAAAACTACTGAGGCTATTTAAAAGCGACAGTCCGGGTATCGAACAAGGCGCTACTTGTAGGGATAGTATTGGGTGCGGCGGAGGGACTACACAAAGCCGAACGTTGGCTCCTGCTGGGTACGTCATGGCCCTGTGGGTATGACCCATCGAGACACGAAAGAACAGTACTGAGCGGAACTTGTGCCGTGCGTCACTAGCTACCTCTATTAGTGATTTCATTACCCTGCTATCACATCCAGTTGGCCAATGACAGAGTACATAAAAGGGGAGTAATGTCCAATATGGGGGTTGGCATGGCCGTTCCCCGCTAACGACTACGCGTCACTAGCGCTTGTAGAGCTGCCAGAGGTACGAGAGCAACACACAACTGACGGAGTCCCGGGTGCGCCTGGTACCTATACCTACTATTATTGCTTCATTTAAATATGCTTGAAAAAAGTTTACTTCGTGGTTACCTCTCTTGCTGAGGTATTGCTTTTGGAAATAGTATAAAAATTGATATATCATTGCGGTATCTAGTTTATAATACAGCATTTGCAAAGCTTATAGCTGTAAGAACAGGAGCAGTCTGCGAGGTTCCTTCTCTTCTCCGTCATTAACGTTCAACTGAGCCGCTCTATTGTTTATGATTAGTTGGTGTCTCCATACCTCACGAATTTTTCCCTAACGTCACTAGTCTCGAAATAATTTGAAAATGCTTTTCTTTTTTGCACTATGGCCAATAATGAGTCTGTTCACGGGTGCGGTGACAGCGCCGTCACTAAGACGGGACAAGAGAAACGCTGGGGCAAAACTTCCTCCCGATAATGCCTGGCCCACACTATGAAATAGCGCGTTCAACTGATGAACGGGTGTTCAGCTAGCACGTCATCGTGATACACAGTAAAAGTCAGCAGCAAAGATAGCCGTGGGAAGTACTCGGAGCTAAACAACGTGCGAGCTGAAAGTCCGCTCAAAAGTTGAGCGTGCGTTTGCATTGGTGTGGCTCCGGCATTAGACGCAGCCTTTCTCGCCTGGACACGGGACCTCTTCGAAGGGCGGGGTTTGGGGGCATGACGTCACTACAATACATTAGAATTATTGCCATAGCAAGAGACATGGTTATAGCGCACTGTATGCCCTTAAGAACAAACGAGAGACTTTCATTTGGATCTGTGGCGTCTGGTGAAAAAAGCAACTTTGCGGCAGAGTTTTCACAATAGGACAACGTCGCTCTTGCAGCACTGGGCTGCCTTCTAATGGCGTGCTACCACAACCCGGACAAGCTTGACTTAATTCAATTCGATCACGTTCGTTTGAAGTAAATGCTAGGTGGAATTATGCCGTGTCGTTACGAAAGCCCACAATAGGTTATTATTAATTTTGTACTATTATTATTAATCTTGCTAAAGGCTGTAGGGACGTCATCAGTCCTTGTAAACGAACTACGTCACTGTAGGAAGCCAAGCCCACTGCATACGCCTTAATCGTCGGGAGCACCAAGGCATAGGTACATCTGGCATACAAGGTAGGGAGATTGGAAAGGAACGAAGGATGGAAGGAAGGGTCGATGAGGAGCGATCATGGAAGTTATAACGATAACACGAAATTGAAGAGAACAACAACAGTATCGATCTTAAATACGGCTTTCATTACGCCGGCTGGTTGTCATTTTCATAACAGAATATTTGTTTGAAACACCACGTATTAGACTGGATCTCATTATTCATGCAACCCATAAAACGCTCTGATATTGCTACGCAATGTGCATATAACTGATGATCTGCCCATCTTCGGCCCATTTTCGACGTAAGTAGCAAAGGTACTAAATATTTCTAATGTCACTCCAATCCTATCTTGGATACGGTTGGGGCTCACGGACAAAAGATGTTCGCCAATTCTAAGGTTGAAGGCCCTCGAAGATGTTGATCTACCAGCACGTTATATCAGCACGAGAAAAGGGACTGTACTGCTCTACAGTACAAAAGGGGGCCTGGCGGCGCTAATCTACTATGGAGACTGAAATCGAAGATCATATGGGCATCTGGACTGCAGCCTCGAGTCACTACCACGACGTGACTAACGAAGAACTGTCAAAACAATTTTTTTTTGACAACGTTTTTGACAGCGGGACCTACTAGTGAAGAAAAAATGAGTTTAGAGACTATTTCTTTTAGCGAACTAAAAATGGTAGTAACCTCCGCCACTAGGCGCACGTTGGCACCAGATTATCGCGAAAAAAAAACCTAAAGATCACAGATATTAGACTATGAAATAGCTATCTCTGGGGCGCAAACTAACGAGATGAAGATGCTATTGCACGAGCTCTAAAAAAAAATATTTCGTGGATATAGATATGAGTACTTGGTACGATACATTTTGTAGCGAGCGAGTCAAACGTTGCTATCAAGTAAGTTGATCCATCATAAACTTAACAAATTCCAGCGGTTGGAGGCTACAGTTGCAAAAATTTAGAAGCCGACAATAATGAGAACACCGTTAAAAAGTAATTGCAATCTATACCTATATTTATCATACACAAGCCAATTATTTTGATAGAGGTATAATAAACCATCTACCATCGCCATGAACATGGTTATTTCTAATATCGACGCACATATTGTTTGTCAGAGCACGGCCGAGATAACTCGCTGTTGGCTCTCCCTTTTGTCGAAAGCTGCGGCCTAGGGGGAAAGAACCAGCACCGTGACTGAAGACACGTGCGGCGTCGTGCATAACTTCACCTGGACGTTGTCCGAAGATGCTCTAGGGTATCTAAAGGCCGCTAAGTTTAACTGAATCTTGCTTCCCAAAAGAATTAGCATCTTGAATTCGCCCTTTAGCGGACAGCAAATATAATATTCGCAGCCATAACATTACGGAAGTAACTCCATATATAGTCACTGGCCGTGTGAAAGTGAAGGGTCAGAAGTAGATTTTGGTGCTCAACATAAAATGCATTCAGTCGAGGCAAGCTGTTGCAGATTACCACCAAGCCCCATTATATTTGACCGCAAAGATGTTAAAAACTGATGGGGCTTTCACTTAGCTTGCCGAATAAACTGTTAGCGGTTACGTGCACTGTGGACACGACTCGCTCTTGGTATTCCCGTTCATCACAAGCAACGATTATTATCATCGTCCTAGGTTACGCCTCCCTAGTCACAGCACTACGTGCGACACAGAGTGATGAAGAAAGAATGAAAGAAAGAAGGGACGCGTGGTAGCTATGTCGAGAGAAACATAAGCGACGAATATAGAGAAGTGACCTGCGCGCGCAAGTCGGGCAGGGTGAATCTAGCCTCCAGGAGCTCGTCCGAAAAAACAGTAATGACGTATTTCCGCCAATAGTTGATTCCGGTATACTGCCAGGGTACAGGTCACTCAAACGTACTGTTACTGGTAGCAACGCACTAGTTCGTAAATGGCGTAACTGGTTCGCAAAATTTTAGTTTTTCATTCGCTCACACTCTCCATTAACATTTTTTAGAGTGTTTCGTTGTAGGCGTCAAACAGTCATTAAGTTAATTTAGCTGCTTTGGAGAGCGACAGGTGGCGGAAGTAGAACAGGATGAATAAAATTAGCTGTTGATAAATTAATATACGACACAATATTGACACATGTCAAACTCGCCACTCGCTACTTTCTATTGAAAAATCTCTGTTGCAGAGACTTCATTGCACAAAATTAAATTTACTTCGCCAAATTTAGCAGAAATGAATGAAGCTACTAACTTCTATCACGGGAGGCTTGGAACACCTTAACGTTTCATAAAACTTCTACAATTCTTCTGAACTTTTGAAGAAGGCAAAGTTACCGGTGAAGGAAAAAAAAGCAAGAAAAAGAAGAAGAACAAGGAACTAATTCAGCCACGGACAACAGGGGCACGAGCGCTAACCTGTTCAAAGCTTCCATAGATCAATTGACAAGGTTGACGAACATACGACAAAATTACGAAGGCTTCTCAGGGCACATAGCTACGTGATGTAATTATACTGACATTTTCAAGTCACTATAGTGCATTAATTAGAGGAGTTCACTGATGATAAATTACTCAACGGGAAAATTTGCTTTCAAAAATGCTTCACGTTAGGAAACTTCGTACTTCTCCGCAGAGCATATACAATGGAGTAAATAAGACAAATGCTTTAGAGAGATCGCTTAAAATTTTTTTTTTTTCAGACAACAGACAGTGCAGAAACTTTAGCAATCAATAGAGATTTAAAGCAATTTATGCCACACGATATCATTTATTGTATTATTGTACCGCCTTGGCTGTCTTGAAGCGACAATGTTATATATTATAATTAACAATTATTTCTTGACAGTAACTGACACAACGCCAGCACGTCATTAGTTTAATAATTAACAAGAAGACGAGAAACAGAAGTATTGAAGAACGAAAGGAAGGAAAGACAGACAGAATATAAGGATGTGCTGGGGAAGTAGAAAAGGCATAGCATGCTGAAGGCAAGATACAAGCTAGAAAAGTGAGTATCAGTGCAGGCATGAGCACAGGACATTAGTTTAGTATATACAAACACAGAAACATCTATAGTGTGGTCACGCGGCCGATGGCAAGTGTTACGTGAGGTGAGGGTAGCCAATAGTGACGAGGAGGACCCCGAGGGGCAGTATTGCCATATGGTGGGTGGTCACTCAGACGGCGTGAATGAGAAAGTTTCCCCCGATATCGTTGGAGAGCTTGTACAGCTGAATGCTGGTGACAACATTGTTGCATTTCGGAGACTCCATGGCATCGATGTAAAATATCTCCTTGGAGCCTCAAAGATTTTCCAAACACTCGAAATGTCTACGAAATCTCTTCAGATACGTGACAAAAGGGTAATTTTTTCGGAGGCATGATGGGCGTGAAAAACTGCCATGAAGCCACGACCAAAAAGTACAAACCCGAGGAGCACACAAATGTGGGAAATTTCATCCAAGGTACAATCAGAAAGAGAACTTAATCCAAAAGCACGATAAGCCGAAATTAATTCCAAAGGTAAGATGAGCGTGAGTTTCACCAAAATTGCGATACTAGTGAGCCGAATCTCTTACAAATGGCGTGAACAAAGTTTTAAATTACCAACAAAGTTTAAAACTTAGCTACCATATATATGATGCTAACCGGTCTGTAAGGAGGTGTACCGATACCGGGAGCATCGATGTACCTCTAGTCTCGTTCTGTTCTGTGGATCGGTTTCTCTAGTAAACGACAAATGGAAGGTAGTAGAACTCTATACTAGATCGACAACATAGGCGAAGAGTTAGTTTCTTATGGCAGCAATAAATGGGAGTAATGGAATAGGAGACGGATGCGGTTTTTTCTAGCACACAGCGATACACATATGAGGAACTACGAGAACCCACGCCAACTTTCTATCTTCTGCGCAATGACAGAATGGAGGAGTAATTTCAGCATTCAATCGGACAAGAAATAGACGGAAATACTAGCAAATGAGATGGAGATAGCTTCAGTAATATATTATTGACTTTTTGATCACGACGCACTTGCCAATATGGGCTATTTTATCTATAGCCTGCTCTAGTAAATAAGAAACAGCTTTTATTTGATGGGTATATTACACAAACCTATCAAATAATAGCTGTTTGTTCGGTAATAGGGTTAGTTTGACAATTGGGTAATTACCCTATACAGCCTAGCTAAAAGGAAGGGACATGTAGTTTGTCAGTATAGCTGCAGCAACAGCATAGAGCCATAGAGTGTGAGCATGAGGCACTGACCGAGAAACCCTGATATATATAATGCGGAGCTAGACAAAGCTCATTTTATTTATCTCAATCCTGGTCTTAAGGTCTTTTTCAGGGGGTTTCGCGGCCAGCGGCCCTGCGCCCCTTGTTGAAGGTTTTATGGGCTGCGATCCTTAGTAATTTTGAAAAAACAATTTCGTTTGGCGAACGCGAGTCAATGTTTTATTTCAGTAATTATAAGGCGGTTTCATGTAACAGGGCCTCAGGAACATACAGTAGAAGTTACGGCTTATAGTTTTGGGCCAGAAAATAACGGAAGCTTCTTATTTAGACTAACGCTTCCGGGTTACAAAATAAAAATATGAAAAGCCATTATTCTATTCATTACGTTTATTATTAATGTAGAGTTTCAGTGAAGCAATATCGCCCTCGTGGTAAACAAAGTCAGCAAAAATTCTAGAGAAGGAACAAGCTCAGGATTGCGGTCCGTCTTCTTTTGTCTGGATTGCTAACTTCAAGACTTTTGAAGGAAGAGTAAAGCGCCACGGACATGCCAAAACTCGAGCCATTAGTGGCTCTGAAGACAGGTTTCCCTTTAATTAATTAGCCTCTCGTGCAACGAATTTAACAGGTGGATGATTTCATCATCCAGTACTTTTGTGGTATCGTAAGCGGAATATAACAATGCTATTGTGTATTTCATGATACTAGACGATAGCACCATTACGCGCTGTATTTCAGATAGTAATGTACCTCATTTTGCAGGGAATTTCCAGCTACAAATTATTGTCCTACGCAAAAATTCCGAGAAGAAACGTTGGTGGGCAAGAATGACCGAAGTAGAGAACGGGCCAACGTAAGAAAGAAGGAAGGCAACTGTACGATGAAAGCTCGGTTACTAAGCAATGAAGCAGGAGACAACAGGAAGCAAAAGCATAGGAGAACAACAACGGCGACAATCAACATCGTATTACAAGACGAGGAGGAGGAAAAGGACCGATCGTACATCACAAATACAGTAAATGGCCTACAGGTCAGGAAAGAAAGACAGGCCGCAGTAACAGCAGCTGTAGAGTGTGTGAGAAAGCATGGCCATTCATGGCTGCGGACCTTTACGGGACAAGATACGGAAACTGCCAACAGGTCTATTGCGACTCGTGAATGTGGTGCCCATTTTGTTAACTACAGGCTCTCGAAAAGTATCACTGTGCTCTTAAGGATGTGTCTAATGAACAGCAGAAACTGCCAACAGGTTCAACCGACTGGAGAAAGTGGTGCACATAACGTTGTGAACGAGCTTCCAAAAAGTGCCAGGGTGTTCCTAATGACAACGCGTCCCTTTAATTAAATAGCGGAAATGAAAATTATTCAAGTCTTCAATGGAAAGAACCCATACCATCATATGTAGTATAGTTAGAAGATCAAGGTAGCGTGACAGAGTTCGTTCAAAACTTGAGGTGTAACTAATGCAAATTTATAATGAGGGTGATGCTTCACGAGTGACATGATCGGGACAAGGTGAGTGCAACGACGAATCAGGTGCTATGATTTTCATGTAGCTCATCTGAATTGTGCGCATTATCGTTCTGGTGCCAGTGTGAGCAGTGAAGAGGAAACGAAACATCTGCAGATAATAATCACGTGATGCAGAGACTATTATCAGAAGTAATTTTGTCGACAATGTAGACACGACCGTATGCGCACCGGCCAGTTGGCACGTCGGTAAGTAACACGGTGCTGTGTGCATACATGTGCCAGAGTGTTGGTGTAAGTGGACCATGGTGGATTAATCTAAGAACGTCCGCGCAGACCATTTGGTCCCGCCTAAAACAGTGCTATTGCTACGAATAGTGATGTTTAGTGGTGGTGTGGTGGTGACCGGAAGCGCTGGGGGAGCCTGCAACACATTGCTAAGAGCTCCCTTTCCACCCACTCTCGTTCCCTCCGACCCCCTCCCTCCCGGTTAACCGAGACCGCTACTCCAGCAGAGGCGGAGCGGTGATGCCCCTATACAAACACCACTATACACGCACGCACACACAAACATTTAGCAGAAATCGAAACTATCTGGAATTTATATAAGAATCAGAGTACATATGTGACACTATGAATATTTAACTTTAGATATAAGAAATGGTCTACAGACGGTAGTTATTTCCGTAGCCATGCAAGACAAGCTTAAATTGCTACGGTTGGGAGGCAGGAAGTGAACAGGAGGTATGGACGGGAGGTTGCCCAGGGCTCAAGCTACATACGGAAGGGTCAGGGGTTGGTAGGGTTTGGACGGACGTCAGAGAGGGGGTTCAGGAGAACAAGGGGTGTGCAGTCCAAGGCAAGAAGTAGGGTTTGGCTTGGTTATGTTACATGTGTTACGGTAATGTTACACGAGTTAACAGTGGGCACTGTTACGCGAGTTAAGAGTAGGACGTGGTACGCGGGTTACAGTGGGTGATGGTACGCGGAAGACAGTGAATCATGTTACACGGGTTACAATGGATCATGTTACACTGGTTACGGTACTTGTGTTGCACCGTGAGGTGTGTAGCAGCACATAAGAGGCCGCGTCTGCAGAAGCGGTTCTGGGTCACCAGGGGGTCCGCCGCTCGGGTGTAGGTGTGTGGATGTGCATGTGGGCGTGTGTGTACGTGTGCGTGGATGAAGATCGGGCGAGGATGATGGCATGAGGCGGATCTCTGACGGAGGAGGTATATCCAGGGGAGGCCAGTGGATGGGAGGAGAGAGGTGTGGAGCGTCGTTGCGGTCACTTACATCCTGCAACTGGTGGAGGTGTGGTTGAATTATCAGCTGACCAGGAAAGTGACCGTTCTTGAGATGTTCGGGCGGCCCACCGGGGGGCGGTGGAGGGACCGGCACCTGGGGGATGTGAGGCGCCGGGGCCACGGGCTGCAGGAACTGTGGAGGCCCTGAGTGAGGTGGGCCTGGCGATGGCGCTGAGGAGACAGGTACTGGGGCCAGCAGAGGGCTCAGTGGGGCAGGTATGAAGGACCCTGGAGGTCCCCCTGGTGGAGGTGGACAGAATGGCGAGGTACTTACATCAGAAGCTGAGGGCACCGCGTAGTTACCCTGGATGGTGTAGGCCTGACCCCCAGCAAGGATAACCGGACCACCAGCGGCCTGTGGTTTGGGCCTATAGGGGATGGTGGCGCCCTTCGGCGGCGACTGCAACAGAACAACAGTTAATTCTAGCCATATCGTCCACCGTCATGTAAAGGAATTCATTTCTTTCTGTTCTTTTGCGTTCAGCAGTAAGTGTGAAACTTATTCCTCACAAATACTATGGCTTGACTCATGAGGTTTTACGCTTCCAAGGCTTTTTTATGGAATACATTGAATTAATAATAATAATTAGAACTGAAAACCTTCGCTTTGTGGACTCACAGATGACTAAATTTAGTACGGTAGCTATTTGAACGGCAGAAACTGATTATGGGCTCCTTACACTACGCAGTAGTTAGATTATTTAGCCCTAATAGTCTATATACGCATTCTAGCCATGAATATCCAAAACGCTCCTGGAACTTTGGCACTATGTACGTCGAGTTAGCTTGGTGCAGCGAATCCTATCAGATGATACGCTTGGAGTGTTAAAGGAGACTATCGAGAAGTGGCCTACTCGCGCTTATATAGTGCACAAACTTAGAAAAAAGTTCAGCAGTCCACCATTCACTCCACCAAGGCTGGCTGCCCTATGCATAGCATGGATAATCATAGTTTAATCCTACATAACCGGGGTAGACGACTTCGTCGGCTACTATCGGTATAAGGTATTTCTTGCTAAACCTTCAATATCAGTACATCAATTGCGATCATGTTGGGTTAACCCTACAACACCCGCGGGAACTATTTGCTCGGATGTAGCGTTATTTTTCTACGAAAATTAATAATGAATTGGGACGTTAAAAGATTAACAGTAGCAAAGCAGCACTAGGCAACCGACTTCATAAGCAACAGTACCCTATTTGTTGGGTAGCGAATGGCTTGAGTGACCTATAGTTAAGACGGGTTTACACTTCAGTCTCTTCATTTCCATTCGTACTATACTCGCGTCCGAGTTGTCTAGAACGTCCTTCAAATTTCGAGGGAGTTAAAACTTAGGAAGCTGAGCGCATTACCTATGGCTCCGCCAAGAAGGTTACGTTTTTGCCAGCGATTGTCCGTCCCGCTGGCAACTTGACTGATCAAGTTGGGCACGGATCTTCACGAAATTTACAGGAACTGTGAGGATGTCACGACGAAGAGATCATTACATGTTGGTGATGATCCGTTCATCCGTTTGTGGGTCAGTTTTCCGTTGTCTTTTAGCATTGCACAGCTCGGCAGAGGTTGGTGCCCTCAAAACGCAACTCTAGTTTACTCTGAAAACCAACATGGCAACGCATTCGGACGTTGAGTAATATGCGTGTGGGAACGAAGAAACTGTTGCGTGAGCTCCGGATTCACTGACTCCATATGGGTACAGGAATGATTCCAAGAATCAAGCAAAAAGTCAAAATGGATGCAGTATATTAACCAAAACAACTCGTTCAGTTTGCTCATCTCTACAGTGTCGTGTAAAATACTACGGTAGTCCTATGGAATTAAACAGTAGATACACTACGTGAAGGCCACAGCAGCCTAGCGTGACAGCAAACACACGTTCTGTTTGCATTAAACACAGACCTCACGGTCTCACCTCAAGCATAAAATAACAGAAATGGTACATACTACCTATGCGATGGGTGTATAGGCCCTTGCTCGAGGTACGGTAGGACTATATGTGAGCCTGTTGGTATACTGGGGTCTGAGCTCTGCGTGCAACTTGTATTATTATTATTGTTACAAGCCCCTTGGCCAGGCCAGCTAAAATGAA
>LQNS02277217.1:2766831-2779645 GCA_001587735.2 Parhyale hawaiensis | reverse complement strand
TTTTCTGGGCCTCCCACGTTTCCGAACACTCGAAACACGTCCAAGATCTTCATAATCTTTCACAATTCTTCCAACAATACTCTTTGAACGATTTACGTGTTCTGCGATTGCCCTGATGCTGAGAATTTGTTTGTGTAAATTATAATATTCATGCGTAAAGATTTATTAACTTTTTCCCGAGTAGCTATGCTTGCAGTACTTGCAATGTTTACATATGACGTAGGCAGTCTTCTTCTTCTTCTTCGGAAACGCAAGAAAATGGGATTACTGAGATTTAAATTACAATATTTGAAAAGTGTCCCTTAATTTTGCTAACACTAAAATAATAATTATAAGTTAAATATACATAACTTTTTTCTTATCCTTCGGATTGTAATAAATTTTTAGCATATTATTAGGTATCCCATTACCTCTTTTGTGTTAAAATTTCAGCGTTGAACCTTTCACAGTTTTTGAGATATGAATTTTTTTATTTTTGTCCCTTAATTATGCTCGCAACTGTATACGATATAAGAAGATCTTCAAGGATCAACTGTGAACTTTTCATCAGTAAAATGATTGTTCATGAGGATTAGCTTAAGCTTCTTTCGCAGCATCATGGAAATTTTACAGAAGAGATGGAGGGGATATAGAGTATATCGGAAGAATTCTTATCATTATATTAAATAGCTTAAAAGCCCGTCTCCACAACCAAGGCGAGCTAACAGAGGAAGAAACTAGAACGCCTCGTAGCGTAAGACCATCACCTGCACAGCTCGGCAGTGCTCGGAGTTACAAATTCAACGCTGTCATTTTTGAAGCACAATTGAACTAACTCTAGTATTTTGGCATTTTTCACATCTCAGTCAACCAACACGACTGCCTGAAAAAGATTGTGATGATGGCTCAACTCCTTCTGCCTCTTTTTGGGTATACAGACAGACAAACAAACAGACATACAACCGGCCTGTAAACGAAAACAATGTCACCGCTCTCGCTTCGCTCGCGGGTGACAATGAAGTAGCTACATATGTATAAGACGTCGATAGAAACGTGGAACCCATGCCCGAGGGTGTTCATACACAGTAAGACAGCAAATGGGGAAAGAAGAGGAAAAACAGAATACAAGAAGATAAGTAGGGGCAAGAAAATGAAAGGAAGCAGCAAAGTGGGTGCGAAAGAAAGACGTCCTGCAAGCCAAGCTAAGGCAACCTCTGGGGTCCCCCTGGGGTCGCTGCTCTCCCTAATATAGGATAGGAGAACATGTCTAGCCCTATGGCACATGGACCATCCTGTGCCCTCGAGGAGACCAGCGCTAATAACTATCGCCTAAAAATACATACTATCATTAGAAATGCGCAAACAGAAGTATCGTCCATTTCCTTCTACACTCATTTGCTGATTCAGGAGCCTTGGTCTCGATCATTCAGAGGCTGCGTTCTATACAGCTAAGTAGGTATATACGACCCAATAGTTTATAGAATAATACCTCTAATGCACGAGTATATAAAATTGTTATACCATAGACCGCAACAGTACTTGACTCTTAGGTCTGACGCTGGCGGCCAAGAGTCGGCAACGGAAAAATGGGATTTTTCAAGAGCTAGTCATTTCTCCCTATCTAATACTGAGGAAAAAATGCTAAGGTATCCAACGTTTTTCTTGCGGAGAAGATATCTTGGATACGGCGGGGACGCACTTGGGCGTTTTCCTGCATGACCGTGTCTGGACATGTTCATAATAGCTCTTGAGAAAATCCCATTTTGGCCTCCAGCGTCAGAGGAAACTTGGACCTAAGAGTCAAGTACTGTTGCGGTCAATGGTTAACGGTTATGCATATATTATGTAATTGAAAAAATGAAGCCACCACTTGCGACAGCTATAAAAGGTGAAGTGATCTTCACTGCACACCCAAAGTGGATATTCACATGCACTAGTTCGTGCTGTAGAGATATACCCACTGGCTCTACAAGATAGCACGGCTGCAGTCGACCACAAATGAGAGTGTCAGAGTTATGGCGTCAAAGACGGAAAGCTCATGCAGTAACTGTTGCCCCCTCCATCATACCCGTTTCTGGATACGGTCAGTAGCTACCACACATTTTCTCTCTTTTTTTCTTTTAAGAAACAAACCGCTAATCTATGGCCCTAAGATAGGAAGAATTTGAGATCTGAAGAGCGCGGTGCGGTATCTATGATACGGCGTCGAAACACTGTGCAAACTTGTCGAAAACATAGGTTTTATATATATATATATATATATATATGAATCTGAGCTCGGCAGTATGAATCTGTTCGTAAAAATAAAGGTGATACCAGAAAAGCAACTTTACAACGATCTATCGATATATTCTTGCCCACCGATAAAGTGTTGAGACTTCGTTCTGAGAAAGGTTGATTACAAAAAAAAGAGAGTTGTTTCTATTCAAGAATGCACTTGTACTGACGATGCGTATTTCCACAAACCTATCATCCCAGTAACGGCATGCAGCAAAAAACGCCTTCAGATACAAGCCTAACATTCACAAATATATATATATATATCGATGAAACAGGCGCAGGAATGTCCAAGTAACACACAAGAAAACTGATACGTCACCCAAATGGGAAAAATTGACATGAAGTGACTCAGCCTTCCATGACCCACAATGGGTCATGACCCACAATAAATTACAAAGCGAAGTCGCCTATACCTACACTCCTATAGCTAGGCGTAAAAATTGATGTATGCCAAAAAAAAAAATCACAAACAAAAAGGGAAAAGCCCAGTACTTGAAAGACTAAACATATGATCCACAAAAATTGTACAAAAAAGCATGAAATACCATCAAAGAAGAGACACATGATCTACAAGAAAAACTCTACTGCATAAAGGAGGACATCCTTTTTTGAAGGCAGACACAAATGCATCCAAACCATAAACTATACATAGCTAAGCAACCTATTCCTTGAACGAGAAGACATCCATACCACACACAAGAAACTACAAAATTATATACCTGCTGGAGTAACCCATTGCGCCGAAGATAAAAACCGGCGGTGTCGCGACAAAAAAAAAAAAAAAAAAAAAAAATTGAAGAGAAAGCAAAGTGAGAGAGATGGTAAGGATCTCATCAAGGGAGCGCAAACACTCCCTAAAGAGGCTCCCTAAATGAGATGAGCGGCGTGATCGTCTTCTTTACCACCTTAAGTCATTACCTGCTGATGGCTGAGGAAGCTCTACAGCTCGATGAATCTAAACATCTCGTGGTTATTTTATTCGGGGCCGTTCCTTAATGACTTGATTTTCGTCTAATAGAAATTTGCTGCGCGGGAGCAATTTAAAGGAGGGCTTAATGAGTAGATTTTGTTCTAATAGAAATTAAACAAAAGCATTTCAAGGAGGACTTCATGGCTTGATTTTGATCAAGGAGAAGTATGTACGAAAGGAAGTAATTTAAAGGAGGGGTAAATGAGTCGATAGGGTTCTAACAGAAACAAAAGCATTTCATAGTGGAGCGTCAATAGAAACTATACATACAACAGCAATTTGAACGATGGGTTAACGCATTGCTTTTTTCGTATTAGAATCTAAATGAAAGCAATTCTAAGGAAGGAGCACGGACAAAATTCTATTTTAACAGGCACGAGCTGAGAGAAATTCAACAGAGTGGCTAGTAAATGGGTAGCTAATTTAAAAAAAAAAATGATACGGAACAATTTCAACGAGTGCTAACCGACATGTACATAGCTATAATTATGTTCCAACAAGGCATTACATGTAATCACACGAGATGTACTCCACCACTGTTTATAACAGAAAGCTTAGGATTGTATTTTAGCAGCGCAATCAGTGGACATTGGATGCAGCCAAGACTTACCTCCTCAAATTTGGCACAGATAAGCTTGAATGCGGAGAAGATGGCTTCTGTGGTGCCGGTGACCGTGACGACCCGTTCTGGACACGACCCATCGCTGATGTTGATCTTAGCACCGGACTGTAATGTGAACCCCAGCCACAGTATTACAATCACACTGCTAACGAATGTACACAAGTTAAGGTGTCATATTTTAACTAGAAGCAAAATGACAAGAGAAACCCAGCAAATCATATTTAAATACAATAGGCGATGTAAACAAAGCAGCAGTCACATGAAAAATTAGACCAATGTTGAGCAAAGTATGCGTCAGCTTTAGCCTCACCAGATACTGTATAGTACGCGGTGTTTCCAGACGCAAAGAACATATATACAGCACGCCATGAAAACGAGGGGCCCATAAACGAAGGAACAATGTGTTAAGGAAGACTTACCCAATATAATCTAATGAATTATTGTCGAATGTAACTTCAGTAAATGTAGAAATACATATATGATTAGTGCTTCTTCTAAAATAATTGATCAAATAACCTAGGCATGGGCTGTTAATGATGCAGACTAAGCAATATGAAAACTCTAAACAGAATTTTACATGTAAAAATAAGTTAAATACCGGTTACAACAATAGAGTAGTGCAGAATTAAATAATTTTTAAAAATTCTATAAATTTATATAATTTAGCGCATATGCACAAAAGACTCCACAAATTGAAACACCTTGCAGTACAAGCTAAAAAAAAAAAGTTCGAAACACCGGAGGCAGGGCAAAATCAATTAAAGTGGAGGATAAATGAAAAAGTAAATAAAACGTGGGTTGCAAGCACCGTAGAGTTACCAACATGAAATACTTTGCAGCACAATTTTCAAAAGTAATTAATATATTTTTGGAAACACCGTAGTGTATGGAAAGGCGCTTTAAATGATTGATGAGGGGGTATCTATCTTTTTGATAAAACCACAAATTTGCAACCACTTGAAACCTTGCACGTCCAACTTACTTCGCAAACACGATATGAATTTTACATCAAGTGTCATCTTTTCGTCAAGTAAAATTATTTTCATCACTTCTTGAAATCAGATCAAAATGATTGGGCTTACCAATACGTGGTATGACTTTCTGAACAGGTTGCCATAATGTATTGCGTGTTTGAACAGTACAGTAGAATACTGAAGCCGGGTGAAATTTACCCGGATGCTTGAGTACGACTTGTGATTAAAATACTAGCCAATTGAGAACAGAGTTCTCGTTCTTCGCAGCTACAGTGCATGGCTAGAAATGGTAAAGAGCAGTAGTGCGGTTCTTTCCGCTTTACATATTATCCAAATTGGCTAGATTTTCGGTAACAGCCGATTTGAAAGTGTCTAGCGGCGGCAGAACGCTGCCAAGCAGTCTAGAAAGACTCGCATAATCTCTAGGTCAACACGAAGTGATTAGCTCTATATAGTAGCTTGAATTTTTATTCGTTTACGTATATTGACAAGCTTGTAAGAATGGTCAGTTTTCAGTTCTCCTTTTTTCAAAATACGAAAAGCTTTCAAATTTATACAGAAACTAAGTTAAATGCGTCTTAAACCCAAAAGGACCCACAGTTCTTAATTTTGGGACATGAAAAAAAATGAAAACCTTGTGCCAGGATTTTCTTTCATGTGATAAAGTACAAGCGGAAATAGCTACGATAACATCAAGTATAATTCATATTGGAGGTAGGTAACTTACAAAACCAGCTGACTCTTTAGGAACTACACTCACAGCAAGAAAAACTCTACCATACGAATGAAAAAGTATTATTTATTCACCGCGAATTTTTCGCATCGGGTAAACACCATCAACAGCAAGGCCAGATCTATGTCATGTGTACGACTTGAAAAAAGGGCATTTGTTACAGGTAAAAATCTGTAAACCGGACAATCATAACAACCTCCGGACAATATCCCTTTACCTAATGCACTAATTATATGACGAATGTATTTGCACAGTCACGCAAAGGCTACGAGTTTTTTTTGGCGTGTGAGTTTTTTTTTTTATCTTGGCATGACAATAATATCTCGGATAGGGTCGGACTCTGTAAATCAGCTACTTTCTGGAAATGGACCTGTTGGTGCGTCTATTACCGACTACCTAATCTAACAATAAGTACTAAACTAATCGAAAACAAAAAGTACATCTTCCCTTTGCAACAGTATGAAAAAGTCTGTTGCTACTCCGTTCAAAAACTAGTGTTAATATAAAAGTTTCCGTTTAAAATGCACTTACCTCTTCTCTGAAACGCTTCACTATTTCACCCTTCTTTCCAATGATGCTCCCGACTTCCTGCACACACAAAAAAACAGAAAGTTAGATTTTTTCGCGTTGAATAACTTTATTTTACGATTTTCTTTAAAATAATCAGACCAAAGATTATCACACCAAAAAGTTCCTATTAACTTAGTTTGCAAAACATCAAGAAGTAGTTTACTAAATAGAAGGCGACCAATAAGGCAATTTTCCTGGCGGTACCGACACAGAAATAAGCATTGTCGTCATTTAAAAACAAGACAACAAATGAGGATTACGCTTTAAAATAACTTAATTTGCGGCCCAAAACTTTTTTTGCGACAAAACTGCTGTAGCCAAGATAGGGAGTGCGACTGCAAACGCACCATTTAAGGTAACTAACTCAGAAAGAGAGGAGACTAATACAAGTACTGTCTCAAACGCTTAGCTACGAACACAGTAAAAAACATAGACCCGCAGAAGACCTCAGCAAGAGAAGAGACCACAACAAAAAACGTTTTAAAAGTCCGACCTTAAACACAGTTGAACAGAGACCAGCTGAAGACCCCAGAATGAGGAAAAGACCACGGCAAAGAGCGTCTCAAAAGGTTAGCCCCAAACACAGTTGAACGTAGGCCAGCACAAGACCCTGTACTGCAGTATTGCACAAGAGAGGCCATGTCCATTCTGTCGGACAAGGCCAGCGCGTCTTGCAGTCCAGAAGATCAAGTCGTTACTGACCAGCAGACACGAGAGTCAGTGGGCGTAAGGAACGCGTCAACATACTTCGCTTCTACGAACCTATACACCGGATTTCCAGCCAGTTCTAGTGAAGCGAGGATGTATAGCTGACAGTGTGGTGAGGCTCCGCGCCCCAGAAGCAATGTCTGTTCGGGACCAAGTGTGTTGGTCAGACTATTGTTACGTGAGGTTGGGTTGTGCAGCAGACAAAGGGTTTACGCGAGGACTCGTTTTTTTCCCCGCAGATCTTGAAAGCATGGCTGTAGAGGCAGCCTACGTAACTGCAACTTTTCAATTCATGGTGTACCGTAAAAGGCGCACATCAAAGAACTTTATACGTACAGAACACACACGACTGGATCATGCATTAAGAAGTTAAGTATTGTTGCAAAGCGACACCTACAGATCAACAGTTTCAAGACTCCATTGCTCTTAACTTCTACCATATCCTTAACTGTACTCAAAGCGGCGCGAGGAGGACGTGATGCCTGCGGCGCTAGTAACCGAACCCACTATAATAATAATTAACTTTACTCTACATTTTGCTAGAGAACATCACTTCAAAGTATACTATTTTAGTTGTAGATTAGTTATATTGTAGTGCTAGAACAATACAAACATTGCAGAGGCCAGGCATGTTCTGTTTCGTGAGTAAAATACGAGTCGTGAGTAACGTATGAGTTCTTTACGGGGGCATCTTGCGAGTGACAGCCTCAAAATGCAAGCCTTAATCTTGCCTTGCCATAGGAATAACCTATTCGGCACGTGCCATAGGGTAATACGGTGCCTTATGAATCAAAGGACAAACCTTGGTGTATTAATAATAGAATGGACAAATGCATCCGTAAAGTAACATGTACAGAACAAGGCACGTACGTGTCACATCGCACTCGTTCCCTAAGGATAAACACGGTTTAATTTCTGGCAGAGTAAATGGTACACAATGCATGGAATGATTAACCTGAGGATATAGGAATGAAGAATCAACAACTGCAGTGATGAACTAGAATGCCTCGTGGCGTGAGACCATCAACCGTGGTGGGCGCAAATTTCATCGCAGTTATTTTTTATGGCCAGCTAATCCTAGTTTTTTGGCGTGGGTCACATCGAGGACAGCCCACCAGAGTCCCCACAAAAAATTATGAAGATTGATCAACTTCTGCTACCTGTTTTTGGGTGGACAGCAAATTTCAGCGCCGTCATTTTTTATGGCCAGCTAATACAATTTTTTTGGCATGGGTCACATCGAGGGCAACCCACCAAACTCCCTACAAAAAATTATGAAGATTGCTCAACTCCTTCGACCACTTATTGGGTAGACAGACAAATATATACATATTTACTTAAATCTTTTACTTTAATTAATTTAATTTACTTAAATCTCCAACGAAAACATTATCATCTCTCTCTCTCTTCGTTCGCGGGTGATAATTACAATCGACGGGGCGAGTGAAATAGTATTACCTACACCCTTGCTGTAGGAATAACACTTTTATGCGTGCCGCAGGCTAGGTGTATAGTACATTACGCATGGATGGGCTAACCTCTCTACAAAGTAACGCGGGTATCGCCATTCAGCAGTTGTCTAGTGCTTGGAACGATATAAAATATTTATATATATTGTGCTAAGGCTAAGCTTCGGATACATATAATGAAGAATTGGTGAGCGCAGCAGCAAATCAACATCTGCAGCACGACTGTAGCGTGCATACACCACCTGGACCACGCCCGAAGAATCACCAAGTAACTGATCAAGTAAAGTAAGTAATGACACGAACAAAATAGTGTTCGTGCCATAGGGTATAGAAATAGGGCAGTGAGACAAATCACGAAGAATGGACGAGTCCAACATGAAGCAAATCAACATTTACAGCACGACCGACATGCAGCACCACACCCTGGAGCACACACACACAAAGAGAGAGAGAGAGAGAGAGCGCAACAGCACAGCAGGAGGCAATTACAAGAAGTTGCCGGGATGCAAGGCCCCCTGGTGGATTATCTGAGCAACTTTTGACTCGCCAGCACGAGCGTAACGAGAAGTGCTCGCTACAGCATCGGTAAAATGGCGCTCCCGTGGAGAGATTCCCAGATCGATTGCTCGCAATTGCGCAGGTAGAAACCTCAGTAAAACCGTCAGAAACCTTCGTCGAAAATAAATGCAGAAGTCAGTGAAATGTCGGAATATTTCAGAGAAAAAAAGACAAAGCCTCAGGGAGAAACCAACGCAGGTAAACGTCAAAAAGCTACAGTTAAAAGCGTCCGCAAATTTCGAGAAGATTACTGCAAAAGATTCTTGCGCGAGAAAATGCTTAAATACTGACAATACTCACCAAACGTCATAACATTCGTCATCACTTCATCCTATAAAGATCCAACATTCCTTATCACTCAACCGAATAATTGCAATTTTATTGAGCAGTTCAAGGCTGTTTCCGCAGTAAAACCGATCACACAGAGGAAGAAAGAAAAGACATATAGTATGTCGATCGACATGTGGAATCCCCGCACGAGGGTTCTTCCACCCAGGATCAATGCGCATGGGAACAGCAAGTCGGGAAAGAAGAGGAAGGACAGAACAAAGCACAACTAGTAGGAGTACGAAAATGGAAGGAAGCACAGTGGGCACGAAAATGGAGACATCCCGAAGGCTTAGTTAATCTATATTGGGTAGGCTAAGGTAGCCTGCACAATCCCGCGGGGGGGGGGGGAGGGGAGGCGCCGCCGCTCCTCGTATCAGAGGGTGTACGGGCCTAACCCTACGGTCAATGGTCCATCCTATGGCCCTGAGGAGCTACCACCCATAAAGATCGACGTGCTTCAAGCAATGCTGCCGCTACCAGCAAGAAACCAAGAATGCACCAGGTCTGACAGGATCTAATCCGTCGGGCTTCTGAAACGAAAACTGCGGCCCGTTTCGAAATACCACGGCAGGCAGCCGCTTAAATGTAACCCGTGCAGCGGGAGTGGATGAGATTTCTACCAGCGAATTGGCGGGAGCTTAAATTTAGCGAATTGACCAAACTGTGGTATCGTTGGAATCAGCGTGACGAGCTGAAAAACACTGTATATAGAGATAATGGTTAACTGAGAGGAGTAAAGTAATATAAACAAGTTAAACAAAAACTATAGCACCGCAGCAAATCACTGGCTGAAATTTCTGCCAGGCTGAAGTTGAGGCGCGCAGTAGGATGGTTGAAATTTCAGCCAGCATAGCTTTTTCAACATCATTTGTGTTACTTGCATATATTGTACCAATGAATAGTCTATGAATAGGATACTTTGGCCATATGAAGTTTTCGGTAAAGTCAATTAAAAAATGAAATTACTACTTTTTTACATAAAAACGCATGTAACTTTTTTCTAGCAGACCAAGAGAAAAACCAAAGGTACCATTGAATCCTGCGTGAAATTTTGCATAAAAAGTACTTTCCATTATTCTATGAAGCTGATTAAAAAAAATGGCCACTGGTAAACAAAAATTCAAATTCGAAAAATCTACGGGATTCAAACGCCAGTTTCTCCACCACCGGAAGTATTATGAAAGATCTGATTACAGTATGCTGAAGATCAACATTTCAATAATAAACTCTGAAAAAATTACAAGTGTACAGTGTACATTTAATAACGAAGTCACGCTGAACGTTTGAACATCACAAGGAATTTCTATGATTCTGGTTAGCTCACTCTAACTGCGAGGGTTAACAATTCTTCCCTACGGTTTAATGGCTCAATTGTTCACACACTCTTGAAAAATATTGCAAGGCTATCAAGGAAACCTGTTTACTAACATAAGCCGGTACAGTCCACTATAGTGAAGCAGAAGCGAGGACGTATAGGCGACAGAGTTGGGCTCTATTTGTGTGTCCGTGCCACATATGTAATGTCTGCTCGGGAGGAAGGGGAAGGGGGATGGATGTGGGTGATTCTTGACCAGGAGACTGTTGCCGCGGGAGGTTGTGCTATGCTCACGGATGCTAATTTCCGAGGGGACTTGAGTCGGGGTGCAGGGTCGCAAAACAGGTGAATGCTTTGAAAAATCAAATAAATAAATAAATAAATGGAAAATAAAATAAAAATTGATACTAGCTATATAGTATAGGCCAAAGTGTACGTACCGTACCTATGTACTTATATATTCATTAACCATTGCACCCGAAAATAATAACTTCAATGACACCCCTTTTTCTTTATACTTCTTCGTGCTTCTGCTCTCAACAAAACATTTCCCCGTTTCCTTCACTGATATTTCTTTTCCTTCACTGATATTTCCCTCAAACTGCACATCATGGAGGACAGAAAGCTCTGTTGCGGAAAGGAAGCGAAATTTAATATCTTTGCTACTGCTAAGGGGCACTTCAGATGTCCTCAATTAATAAACTTCAAGTTTGGCAAACCAACGGGCTTCAATGACGACGAGAACATGAACATAATATATCCTATCCAACACGGAGTGACAAACTGACGAAGTGTGTACTTGTTACTTCCGCTAAGGAGGTTATGTTTTCATCGGATTTGTCTGTCTGTGAATCCGTTTGTCTGTCTGTCATCAACAAAGCTCAAAAACTTATGAACGGATTTGGATGAAGTTTACAGTGATTGCTAAGTATGTTAGAAGGAACAGATGATTAACTTAAGGTGAAGATCCGTCCAACCGTTTGTGTCTGCCTCATTTTTGTCAATGCCATAACTCGAAGAGTTATGGATGGATTTTCATGAAATTTACGTGAGTTGTTAGGTTTGTTACGAAGAGTAAATGACCAAATTTTTGTGATATGTTTGTTCGTTCCTGTGTTTGATTTTGCTTGTTAGCGCAATAACTCAGAAATATTTAAATGGATCTTTATGAAATTTACAGGAGTTGTTAGTAATGATAAAAGACATAAATGATTAAATTTTGGTGCAGATCGGTTGGTTCGTTTGTATGTTTCATTTGTTTTTGTCATATTGTTTGTTAGCAGTAGCTATAACTCAAAAAGTTATGAGCGGGTCTTTAGGAAAATTGCAGAATCTACAATATAATAAAGACCGATGTGTATTTATCTGTTTATTTATTGATCTGTTTATAAATTTTCTGTCACGCTTCAACAAAACACATAGACGGAAATTAGCTCAGGTTGGAGGCTCTGGTCGTTCTCTCTCAAGTTCTATTGAAAACTGTTAGGCAGAGAGTAGGCCGGGTCGCAGAAGATGGCAAACGTATCTTAATGAGGGACAGTTGAAATTCAAACAATGAAGACATCGCAGGCTTAGTCTAATTTGTACGAGTATTACCTTCTCCATAGATAGAATCTATGACAAACTATCGGGCGACGTTATGTCTGAATGCACTTCTTCCATTGCCGAAGTTGAAATCGCAGCACTGAAGAAATCTGAAGCTTCCATTGGCACTCTCATGCATCTTGATTCGTAGTTTCATCCCACAGATGATTTCGTTGCTTCAGCTATTCTCCCAAATTTAATTCAATGGTCGATGAAACAGCTTTCGCTGAGCAAAAACCATTGGACCTGTATAGGCTAGCCTACCGTATCCACAATAGCGAATCTGAGCTATTACTTTGAACGTTGCTGATCGGGCTGCAATAAGCCATGTATTTTCTTCGTTTCAGAGAAAAAAGTTTCGATACTGAGCGGCTGTGAAGCCGTAAAGGAAGGTCATCACAAATTCTTCGTTGTCATTTTATGAAAGTGCGGGCCCTCTAGTGTGTTACTACTATTAAAAGGCACAAATGATTAAATTTTGAACTTAACACAAAGATCATCATGGTTTCAGCACCAATTTGAATTCTTCGTTACCGTTGCCTTACTTGGCGGAGGTAGTATGCGCTCTCTGAGTACTCTACCTTGAGTTACCTTACCTTGAGACTCTTCGGAAGAAGTCCAGGTGACGTTGCTCACATCACCTCACGTGTGTGGAGTCACTCTGCTGGGTGTCTTCTGTGGTGCCGCAGTTTGCAACCAAAGAGAGAGCCAGCAGCAAATTA
>LQNS02277217.1:2730028-2760190 GCA_001587735.2 Parhyale hawaiensis | reverse complement strand
AAAAAAACTTGTTAGAGATCGCTACATACAATAGCCTTCCAGTTATGGAGCTTTAAGTGGAAGTAATACGAAAATCCGTTATTACCCCGCGATCCGGTATAACACCATTTTACGGTACAGAAGATATTCGATAGTAATGAGAAAGCAGGACTGCATATCATGCGTGTCTGACTTCTGTGTTAAAGGTTCCAGGATCAAGCCTACCAGGTGGTCTTTGGGGATTGCGGAGGGCTGAGTCGGCAATTGCTTGGTATGCGATCTGTGTGGGGGCACCCGCCTAACCAGGAATGGGAGGGTGTGGGGGGGGGGTCAATATCCATGTGCTGATTGTGAGTGACTGTCATATGATGACAGTAATTGGTCATGTGGTGACAGTAATTGGTCATGTGGTGACAGTAATTGGTCATGTGGTGACAGTAATTGGTCAAGTGGTGACAGTAATTGGTCATGTGGTGACAGTAACTGGTCATGTGGTGACAGTAATTGGTCATGTGGTGACAGTACTTGGTCATGTGGTGACAGTAATTGGTCATGTGGTGACAGTAATTGGTCAAGTGGTAACAGTAATTGGTCAAGTGGTGACAGTAATTGGTCATGTGGTGACAGAGTGGAGACTGATGCACAGGAGTGGTGCTCGTAAGCGAGTCACGCACATCATTATCACGATTTCGAGCCCAAGATTTTGTGTTAATTTCTTGAAAACCCGCCACGAGCGACATTTATGGTGCAGCCTAACATTTGAAACTATCTGTCCGACGGACTTCACTGTAAATTCAGCATCGGTAAGTTCATCGAATAGTATATTCATCCACCGATGAAAAACTCATCGAAAGTAAATGCAAGGGAATATTTACCATTCAAATTTTGGTGTAACCCAGGGGCAGGTGACACGCGTCCACCGCCGTCCTGTGACGAATACGCAATATTGGAAATGCGTGGGCGAACATTTGTGAGACGATACAGGAGAAAACTGACGATAAAATGATCGATGTTAGTCTGCTGTGTAGTGAAAATGTCCATTATACCATCTTAACAGAATTTCAGGCCGTCCAGGAATACACTTTGCGACTCTAGCTTCTGGATAAACAAGAATTCCGTTAGGGTACGCGTCAACTACCTTACATACCGAAATTTTGCCAAGAAGTCAAAAGACAGAAAACTAACCTACACGTGACTTATAAAAGTACTCCGGAAGCGCAATATTAACGAAAATTGGAAAATGATCTAGAATCAAAGATTTTTTTTCCCGATCGTAACCAAAATTTAACCATCTGTCAACACGTGACATTGTGTTAGTTCCAGTAAATTTCTTGGAGAACGGACGATATCATTTGAAACTGTTTGCTAACCAACCGAATAAAGCCAAAAAGGCTTAGCTACCTATTCCATGTCCATATTAAACATCATTTCTCGAAAGAATATCACTATTTTCTAAGGTCGCGCGTACCACAATTCGGCGTAACACGAACTCTTTTACTGCAGTGGCAAAGCAACGACGGTAAGAGCAGACCAGCGTCCGAAGTCATGCACCTATCTGGCCATGGGGAACAAAGAAGTGACGGAGGTGTAAGGGGGAGCCGACCGCTCCCCCCGCTGCAGCTCCCGTAGGATACAATGTTTGCCGTCGCCGTCCACGGATTAAAATGGAAAGAACTGGGCTTCGAACAAAGCACTCTTGTCAGAAAACTGCCACACACATTCAAATAGAACAGTTATGAAGGAGTCGCAAAATGCCTCGGTGGTCTGGCTGGAAATTTGACGAGAGAAGCGGTGGTGGGGCGAGCGGCGAGCAGGCAGGAAGGTGCGGTGGCGAGATTCGGGCGACATTGGGACCGACGTTACATACGAGCCTGCGGATATATAACCGTATACAGATAGCGGATATATAACCGTATACAGATAGCGGATATATAACCGTATACAGATAGCGACATGACGTGTCTGCCCAACGTTACGAAACAGAAAGTGGCAGGACTGGCTAATCTAAACGATGCGCAATGACAACGGAAGGTAACAACGAGGTTCTGACGTTGTGACCAAAGACACGTAAGATTTACGTTCTTCAATCCACCACACTAACGGCGATTCAAAGAAAGGAAGGAAAAACAGGAAAAGTGCTACGTGAAGAAATATGGAGAACCCTAACACCATTGAATAATAATAATCCATAAAGGAAACTGAGCGAAGGATATAAGGATCTGAAGTACGAGTAGGTGAAAGTATTTTTTGCAGCGATGTTTTTTTTTCGAAAAACGGGGAACAGCTATATTCCAAAAGCTCAATTGAGGCTCAGCTTTCCTCCGAAGTCCCAATGGGAGCAAGACTTCCTATAATATATGTAGAACTAGCAAGCCTATACGGTCCATCCTATACCACTGGAAAGGAGGGGACTCGCGCAAGAGCTCTCACTGAGAGGGTCAGAATTATGAGTGCATTCATCAGCACGGTTCGGAACTCTTTCCTCCAGCCGAAGACGAGCGCAAAAAGAAACACGCAAGCCTGGCAACGAACATCGATCAGAAGCAACAGATATTCCAGTCACTCGAACAGTCATTTGCGGCTCTCAAATATTCTTTCAGAAGACGCGACTGCTTTTTGGACCGAACATTTTGATGGCTGCGCCTCAAAAATTCCGTTAGAATCGGCGCTCAGACGGCAACGGAATAGAGCGGGAACGCTTCAGTCGAGAGCTGCTGAGCTCAGTATATATACTTACATATTTACACACTGGTGTCCTAGCTTCCGTACTCACATAAACACTTCTAAAAAGTTGAATGAATAAGGCACTGCAGAATAAATTTATATGGGTTTAAAGTCCCGGGGTCGATAAGAAATTTCTGGCGTACAGCATATACAGATTTTTGAATTTTTGCGCCGATTTAAACAATTCTTGTGTTTTCATTTCAGCTTCCGGTAATGAGACAGTGACGACAAAAATATCTTGTTTATTAAACACAAGAACAAATGTTACAAGCCGGATATAACATGAGATTGTTGTATAAAGAAGCTTATATTACAAATTATTTAGACGTCTCAACAGTAACAAGAGCAGCGTTTCCATAGAATGAGTGAGTTATCTGGCGAAACCAAAAATTGAAGACACCAACGCTGAAGAAAAAGCACAGAAGTTCGTCACTGCAGTAAGGAAGAGGCAGAGCAGAACAAAAACCGTCAGTATGCGCAGGAAAAATAGTAGGAAGTACAGAGGGGCCGAAAAGATAGATGTTCCGTAGGCCAAGCTACTCTCTCTAGGAAATAAAAAAAAGTGTCGTTTATTTGACATTTTGAACCGTAAGTCGGTTTGAGATTATGCCCGAAAGCGCTTGATTAGTCTTAAGCTACACCAAGATTTAGAGCTAGCTTGGCCATAGGCCAATCAAAGATGGTTTACAATAGCCCAAAACGTTTTTATACTGATTCTAAGACAAACTGCTCTGTAATTTTAAAATAATCCAACTATTCCTAATCCTAATTCCGATAGCTACCACAACTCACACCTCTCACGATCGCGTAAATCGGACTGACTTTGTGGAGTATCAGGAAATTGAAATTCCACATACTGATACGAACGTTCAAACCTCAAAGGATCAGATAAATTTAACAGAAACAAGATAATGATTTAAAGCGGGACATCGGTGAGGCAGGACTTATTTATTATACATGGCTTTTCCGCAGGTACAACAACCAATTAACATGCGGCTTCGTGACACGTGTCTAAACTATATGCTCAATTATGCAATGGTGGATAATATAAGCCGTTACCTTGGGATACACATATTACCGAGCTACACTACGCAATTGCAGGCACAACTTGATTAGCGAATGCACAGCTCGCACACCAGCCCGACACACAATGCATGTCGGAAGCACAGATGCGGGGGCGTGTACATCATGAGAGCTGCCCGTCCGCTAGCCAAGTTGTTCGTGCAGTTGTGTGGCTTTGCTCCGTGCGGTGCACGTAACGATGCTGACAGCGAAAACTAGAATTCTGCGCGCAAGTGACTTTTCCAGCATACTTAATTGGGCACGTTCGATTGCCCTACGGTAACTGAATCCGTTTAGTTTTATTAACTGGAAACTTCAATCTTCAGCGTTGGATTCGTCACTCGGGATCGACCCTCAGACGTCGCTCGAAAAGTGATAACGCTCAAGACATGCGAAATTCAATCGTGCTACCTTACGCTTGATACCAAATAAACGATCGTGAAATGCAAACGTTTGTTTATGAACTTTCAAGTGGTAAATCGATCACACGCGGGCGTGAGATTGCAGCGGTATTTGGCAGGTGACGGTTATGGATAAATCTTTAAATGAATGAGTCACATGAGAGTAAATAGTAAGGGGATACTTACACATAAAGCTTTACGTGAATGAGTTACATGAAGGCGAAGAGCATAAAGCGATGCCATGGGAGGAGAAAGTCATGGATGAAACTTCAAAATGAATGGAGAACGGGCGTGTATAAAGAGTACAAAGCAGTCGTGGAGGAAATATTCATGGATAGATTTTCAAATTAATGTGTTACATGAGAACGTAAAAAGCACAAAGCGGTGTTGTGAGAGAGATGTTGCGGTTACGCGCAGGCCGATTTCTCGGTAGCGGTGCAGTAGGAAGAAGCAACGCTAAGTAAAACCCTGGAAAAAGTTACATCGATCACCGGCAGAAGAAAGTCCGGCCAGGATTCTGGAGGGGCAAGTGCTCAGAAGGAGCGGCCTCCAAGAACACCAGTAAGACCCCAGAACGCTGCCAGCCAGCCGTACGTACGCCGGCCCAACTCCTGTCATCATGAATAATTGATGACTCAGCAAGTTTACAAGGAAGAAGAATACGAGAACAGGACAAGGCGACCCTGAGAGAGCGGCGCACAGCGGTGAGACGGAGGCTGTACAGGTAAGTTAGTTGTTCTCGAGAGGAAGTGGGAACAGCTGTACAGGTAAGTTAGTTGTTCTCGAGAGGAAGTGGGAACAGCTGTACAGGTAAGTTAGTTGTTCTCGAGAGGAAGTGGGAACAGCTGTACAGGTAAGTTAGTTGTTCTCGAAAGGAAGTGGGAACAGCTGTACAGGTAAGTTAGTTGTTCTCGAGAGGAAGTGGGAACAGCTGTACAGGTAAGTTTTTCCGTGAGGAAGTGGGAACAGCTGTACAGGAAAGTTAGTTGTTCTCGAGAGGAAGCGGGAACAGCTGTAAAGGTGAGCTGTTCTGTGAAGAAGTGGGAACAGCTGTACAGGAAAGTTTTTCTGTGAGGAAGCGGAAACAGCTGTGCAGGGAAGTTGTTGTGAGAGGAAGTGGGAAGAGCTGTACAGGTAAGTTGTTATGTGAGGAAGCGGAAACAGCTGTGCAGGGAAGTTGTTGTGAGAGGAAGTGAAAACAGCTGTACAGGTAGCTTGTTCTGTGAAGAAGTGGGAACAGCTGTACAGGTAAGCTGTCCTGAAGAGAAGTGAGGGGAAACAGCTGTGCAAGTAGTCGTTCTGAACGAGAGGTGGGAAGAACCATACAGGTAGGTGGTTCTGGACAAGTGCAGGCAGCTGCCAATACAAATGACACGTAAGTCGCGCTGAACCCGAAGGGAAGTTAAAGAGGAAGAGCTATAAAGTACTGCAGGGTATTGTGCAAAGGTGAAGCCGAGGTTTTCTGTACATTGAATAATAATAATATTAGTGATATGTTACACACGAGTAATGCCAGTACGCCAAATTATGCAGGTAGGGCAAGACGTATTATATGATATACTCCATTCGGCAACACTGGCAAAAACGTCGCTTTTTGTCGTGGTTTTATATCATTACTGCACATGGCACCAGTAAATTACCTAGACTTAACTGTCCCAAGAAACGAAAACCTTTGCATGCAAGTGTAGTGATGCATTTTCGACAATTGCGCAGCTTCTCGTACTTTATTCTTGACACCACACCATATCACCGATAAAATATAGTCGCAGTAATTCCTGACACGAGAAATAGCAAAGCGATAATTAGATATAACATATCAAGGACTGAAGATTTTATTTTCATTTTGTGAAGATAACTCATATGGAGAAAATCAGACGAGTCTAACATGAAAGCCGGGTTCACACTTCAGTCTTTTGGTCCCCGTACATATTACAAAGCGTCTGAAAGTTTTGTTGCCTCCTTGTAAATAACGGAAAAAAGAACAGCTCTCTGAGTTCTAATTTCCTGCAAATTCGTAGAAATATGCTGATATTAACTAGCTACACTTGCTAAGTCAATTAGCAGACATGGTATCTAACATTTAGCAATCTTTCGGTATAACACAAATCTGCGTAGCAAGGACGCCGCAAGTCATTCCAACGCTTTTTACCCACGGTAGCAGTAGGCTTTGCGTGCTGAACAGGTGTATTAGAGGAGCTGAGATCGAGTGATGAGCTAGCCGAATGGTCTTTGTGGTGCCCGGTGCACTGTTTCGGCAAACTTGCTTGATATGCACATCTACCGTGGGGGAACTTACCTTGCCCAGAAATGGGAAAGTAGGGGGAGGGGTGCGTACGGATCGCTGAACCTTCCGGCACCCTAGTCTTGACGAGACGTGGTCGGCTGCAGCTGTACTCACTCTTCTGGGGCCAGTTGGCCTATATCTGCAGCAGGAACCAGAACGTGTAGGCTTGCCAGTGGAGGGCGCAGTACAGTTGACTTTAATATTTTACCTTTATAACAAAAGACGACAATGTGAACTCCCCTTCTCACTTCGGCCGCGATGTGTGCCGTTTACGGAACACGCTGTCATAGGAACACTAATTTATTAGTAATAATTAGATTTGTGGTCAAAGTGCTACGGCGCGTCAGAGTATTACAGCCTGCAGCGGTCCGTAACCGTAACACAGCAGTGACGGGCGTCACATGGTACACGCCCACGACACCACAGCGAGGGATGACCCTCAGATTCGTCCCTGCGCCAGGCGTCAACCGTCACAGTCTCCCCCAACTCGCCAATATCAAGTGTCTCTAGCAACACGTGTCCCTACAATCTCTGTCTGACTGCAATATCAATATTTTAAAAGACGAGTCTTGACAGTGTATGGAACTGGAATCGTGTACAATCTCTGCCTCACTGCAATATGAATATTTAACCAGACGAGTTTCAACAGTGTATGGAACAGGCACCATGAACAATCTTCGCCTGACTGCGGTACGGGTAGGCCCAGATAGATGGCACACTTGTTTTAACCGCTCTCTGATTTATGTTCAAAATATTTAGTTCCAGATCTTCGACATAAGAACTCTTAAACTAGTGCAGAGCATGTGATCTGGCGGCACCATTATTTACTTTTGAAGCTATTACCTATTAGTAAATACTATCGACTTAAATGAAAGTTATGAATATTTTACCGTTTTGCTATATTTTACCCTTTCAATAGTTTTAGTTTCTTACATTTCAAGGAAGTTAGTGTCAGTGATACGGAATTCTTTTACATAACGTGTCCTCTCCTACCTTATTAACTAGCTATTCGGAAATCCTTACTGAGCATGGTAGCATTGCCTCAAACCCTGCAGTTTCCTTCAGTAGCATCATAAAAAATAATTCGGGCATAACTCAATGAATTCGATTTACATACCTCCTTCGATATATGTCCTCATTTTAATGAACCGATCGGTGGGATCCTTGCCAAATAACGATGATTACTTCATTAAATATCTTAGATGAAGTCTTCACAACATATGGAGCTGGAATGCTGTCACCCATAGGGAGGAAACTTGAACGTTATACGGAGCTGGAAAGGTGTCACCAGCATGGAGGAAACTTGAACGTTATACGGAGCTGGAAAGGTGTCACCAGCATGGAGGAAACTTGAACGTTATACGGAGCTGGAAAGGTGTCACCAGACATGGAGGAAACTTGAACGTTATACGGAGCTAGAAAGGTGTCACCAGCATGGAGGAAACTTGAACGTTATACGGAGCTGGAAAGGTATCACCAGCATGGAGGAAACTTGAACGTTATACGGAGCTGGAAAGGTATCACCAGCATGGAGGAAACTTGGACATGACAATAGTCACAAACTGGGACTTGACGAATGTTTACAAATATAAAAAAAAAAACAATGAGAGACTTCGGTAAACCTTTCACGCCTACTACTCAAGTCATGCAACTGCCCTAAATTGTGAGCAAAATTATGGCTAACGGGCCAAGTTCAAAATATACAACCTTTGTCCAATGTACAGAAGGCCTTCTAAGCAACACACAGACATGTAATTTTTGTTGGAGAAGCAACAATGCGGATATCCCTGTATGGGGCAATCGCAGCCGAATCTCCAGACATGCCTGCGCCAAGAATCATGTAGCTACTGTTAAATTCGCGTTACTCAGTGGGTAGAAAGAAGAACCAAAACTATACACCTACAACTCTAAAGGGTTATCTGTACAGCCCACTTCATTCATCAGCCAGGAGTAAACGCACAAAAGACACTACTTACTATCCTATGATCGCTTCTTCCTGACCCTACCTATTTTGGCTGCAGATATAGTGAGCTTTGGGAAGGGGAGGGTAAAGGCGCTCACTATATTGCTAACAGTCCTTCACTTCCGTACACGCACCAGACAACCGACAACTCCACGCAGCTAAATATTCAGATTCCACTGCAGACCACCGGGCGGCGGCAGCAGCAGCAGCAGCCGCAAGGCACGAGGTATAAAAGAACGAAGGAGCTCCATTTATTATTGCCAAATGCAATAGCAGAAATAATTCAAGGCAAACGTTTCTCTATTGTGCAGTGTTGAGATGAGCGGGAGAGGACCGTTAGAGGGATGCGCGGGGCGTGTGGTGCGATGGACGTGCGGCGGAGAGAGAGAGCGGCCGAGCAAAGAGTCCAAGGGATCGATAACTCCATAAGTGGGCGCGGGGCCGCGCACACGAGGGAAGCTGTGCGCCGTCGAGCTGAGATGCTCGATCGTCGCTAGAGGGGACATCCACGCGCGCACATTTGTATCGACCGAGTGGCAGGGAGACGACTTACCTGTATGGGCTCGTGCTGTGCAACACTGATCGCCGTGTTCTCAGCAGAGTATTGACGACGTTGGGCGCTAACCGTAGTGATCTAACTATCCAACAGTGAGGGCATAAAACGGCAACAGTGATGCACATAAAGGGCAAACAGCGCTGGCTGATTTCAGAACGAAGGGAATAAAGCGCTAATGGTTGCGCGAATAAATGACGAGCAGCCATAGCGGCTACAAACATCGAGGGAATAAAATGCTAATTAGTGAGTCTCAGGACACAAAAGCTACGGATAAACATTAACTACTGGTGATATGCAATGTTATTTGCTCCGTACATCAATAGCGCAAAACGCTCAACAATTCATCAGGGGTATAGAGAAATATAGCATATAAAACAGCGTAAAGTTAGTAGCCCACACACATCGGTACACAGAGTTAACTGTTTAGTTAAGTCAATACACAAACGAGATAAAATATTTGTTGCTGTGTCGCAAAGCGAAAGTAAAAGTCAACATTCCAGCAAAGACCAACAAGCAGCTGCAACAAAATGACTAGAAGTGCATCAAAAATCTACGGAAATGAAAACTTGCATTCAATTATCTCTCGTTGCAGAGGGTCCAGGTTCTGTATTTTACCGACAAAAGTAGCGCAAAGCTAAAAATAATAATGCTACCGACTGACTGCGCAGTATGAACTGCCAACAGAAATAAACAAAAGCTGTTGTGTATTCCTTGAGGGTGCAGGCCAAGCAGCCTTGGAACTCCCTTTGCTAGAGAAGGTCCAGGCTCCATCTCAATGCGCTCACAACCGCACGCCATAGGTCAGAATTTCTCTAGCTGTATCACCTACGAGAATCAGTGCGTGAATATGTTGTTGAATCCTCCCTAGATACACCTATGGCTTTTCGCGGTGGGTGAGGATCCTAGAAGCCTCCATCACAAATAGCTGCTAGTGAATCAGACGATAATTTTCTCAGTTAAATTTCATCTAGTTAACAAAGTTCTCAGTCAAATTTCCTGGTACACTTTCAACAGCATACATTGCTATTCTACACACCTTCCTGTTCAGCCATCTCGTCGTATATACAC
Organism: Parhyale hawaiensis; assembly: GCA_001587735.2. Classification (NCBI taxonomy): domain Eukaryota; kingdom Metazoa; phylum Arthropoda; class Malacostraca; order Amphipoda; family Hyalidae; genus Parhyale; species Parhyale hawaiensis. The sequence continues at coordinate 2,750,153 of LQNS02277217.1, read as the reverse complement.
TATATCCACTACTCTTGCCTGCACATCAGTCCATATGCATGTCTCACCGGCCTCATCCGGTCAAAAGTCGTATCCCACGCATTTTATCTAGCATTCTCACCAGCTAAACCATCTTCTCCATTACTTTATCCCTGATACATTGATTTCACTGTCCTTATGTGCCCATCAGTCTTCCTCTCCATCCATTGCATCCATCACTCTCACCTGCTCATCCGTCACCCATACACATTTTTCTACCATCTTCGCCAGCTCATGCAATAAACCCTCTACCTATGGGTGCCCTTGCGAAGCGCCTTCCCCACTGCACCTGCCCACCTCACCCTTCTCCCCAACCCCGCACTCCCACAGGAGGCCATCAGTACAACTGATCCCCTCATAAGCGTTTGTCGAAGCAAACACAGATAACCAATGCGTACGGCGGAGCCGGCCCGAGCCACAATGATCTCACTAAATTAATAGCGAGCGCCGATGCGCCGGGGACGCGACATGCTGCAGTGCATATCAAGTCTCTACAGTTTCCGTCGTTCATGTCAGCACTGCCTGCATGTCTGTCGGAAGCGAGGGGGGACAACATGCTGTTCCAATAACAATTTGCGTAGAACCGCAACGCAATGAGTTCCATATCATGTCATGCAACCACCAGCTTCTGCCAGTACACAACAAACAAGCGAGTGCACTCGTCCGCTTGCAGTGCAACTCGTTGATATATCAACGCCCTCGCCTGTCAACAAAGACAATGAGACTCTACGAGAAAATTACCTGGTCAATTTTCTACCCTCGTTTTTGAAGTATGAACAGCAAAACTGATCAGTTTTTATTAACCCGTTTTTACCTTAGTCGGTATTGATAAAATTTCCGCTTAAGCGTTGACTTGATGTCCATGCGTCCCCTGAGGCAACACAACCAAAATTGATCATTTCTTATATTCTTAGCCTGTTTCTGGAAATCGATTTTGATAAAATTTAAGCTAAACCATTCACTTGAGGTCCACTCAGTGAAATAACATCCCAAATCTTTCAGGAGGATGTGCTTGCCGCTTCCGGAGACTAAGCTGACATAATACACAGAATGTGAGCAAATTTACATAATTATTCACAAAGAAATAACCACACGCACGCCACTTTCTTTCACGTAAGCGATCAGTGTTTACATTCGGTAAGGAGCATATCAAGTTAAAACAAACGAGTTTTCTAACTCTTCATCTCCAGCATTACTACGATAGCAGCACATTGATTCTTTGCACAGTGGAGGAGCTTGAAAGTACACGCAGAACTCCGAGCATCAAACTGAAGTACACAAATACCCAGGTAAAAACTATTCAAACAGTTATGAGCGGCATGTCTACTACGCAGTTCCCATGGAACCGACGAAAACTGATAGAAAGAAGCAGTACAATTTCTTGATGAACCAGCAAGGCTGACGTTACCTTCTGATAAAAATATTCAACCGAAATGTCTACCAGAAAAGGATACGATAATAAGCAATTAAATTGTGAGTTCCAACATCGACGCATGAACGCTTCTCTACCCACGCAAAATGAGAACAATCCGCACAGTCCAGGGATACTAACGCTTCGCTTTATTCTCCCCAAGACACGCTGGAAACGATAAACCGATGAGCGATAAATGTGGCGTATTTTCAAAGAGAGAGAACAAATATAGCCGACCGTTCAGACATTATTGCCCTGTACTTTGTACAAACAAAATTTTCCTCAGGGTCAGATATATGCGTAGCAAATTACGTACTGCATGCTGACGAGGGAAAGGTCGGATGTATGCGTTGCAAAATACGTATTGCACTAGTACCCGCAGTAGCCGCAGACTAGAGCGTCTGACCTTGACTCTCAAGGCCGCAGGCTCGAACCTCGCTCACAGCTAGGCAAGATCTTTGCGCGCTTGATGTGATCGGTCAGATCGGCATACCGCTGTGGGTTTGCCCCTCAGGGGGCATATAGGATGGGCAATAGGGTTGGGTTAGGTCGGGTTCGCCCATCCTATGTTATGGGGCCCGGCAACGCCAGGGGGTTCATGTAGGTTACCTCAGCAATTAGCTAGGCCTTCGGGACGTCTGTCTTTCGTGCCCACTTTGCTTCCTTCCCAATTTTATTCTCCTACTTGCCCATGCTTTATTCTGTTCTTCCTCTTCTTTCCCGACTTGCTGTTCCCATGCGCGTTGATCCTGTGTGGGAACACCTTGGTATACTATATGTCCCTTGCTCTTTCCTCTGTGATCTCGTTCTGCTCGGAAACGGAAGCTTGATCTCGTTCTGCTCGGAAACAAAAGCTTAAACTTTCCGTCTATAACTGTGGGTTTACTGACCTTCCCCAGCAATGGGGAGGGTCGCAGATATTGTCGTATGATGTCTTCCGCCACTGGCGCCGTAGCTCCAGACATCTGTGGTCGACTGCAGCCGTACACTCTTCTGGGGCCTGTTGGCCTATATCTGCAGCACAAACCAGTGCATGCGGGTTTCCCAGTTGGGGGTACAGTAAAGTTGACTTTACCTCTACCTTTTACTGACAAAGGAAGAGTCTGATGTATGCGTTGTAAGATACGTCGCATTGCGCAAGTGACAAGGGAAGGGTCTCATGTATGCCCTGTAAAACACGCATGTATTTCAGTACTGACACAGAAAAGAGGAAGTAAAGCATCCGCATAGTGTATTATTTCCCATTTTTATAATTTCTTCAGAGCTACTGGCCCCAGCCGTCGCGAAATGACGACTGAAACTAGCTACTCTAAAGAAACCTACATTTTTTTCGCTTTTCTTCGTGGTACGGCCCCGCAGCTCTCTGAGCCTTCTCTCTCGTTCACCTGCTTCCCAACTGTAAGTGTTGTGAACTTAGAGAACAAAGCTTTAATGAAGGAAGAAGAAAATGGGATGTATGGTACGTTAACAAAACTGTAGAAGCCACGTACGAGGGTGCTCCCACACAGGATCAATGCGCCTGGGCACAGCAAGTCGGGAAAGAAGAGCAAGAACAGAGCAAAGGAACATCAGTAGGAGCATGAAAATGGAAAGAAGCAAAGGGGGCTCGAAGGGGAAGACGTCCCAAAGGCCAAGTTAGGGCAGAGGCTAAGTTAACCTAGAAATTTTAAGTCCCCCTAGAAATGCTGTTCTCGATTAACATGAGATGAGCGAACCGAACTACTTAACTCTACTAAGGCCTACTGTATAGCCTATTTCATAGTGACGTTAGTAATCATATTATTTGCGTCCTAAAGAAGGCTTCACACATACCTACACCGATACACACAGGCAGGGACAGGTAAAGTATACTCTACGCACCCATAGCCTCAAGTGGTACACTCACTAGAATAAAAAGCACCGGTTATATTACTATCATACCGAAAAGGTTAAGCCTCCGTGTTCTTTTCAATAAACAATTAAGAAGAGGAAAAACAAGGGGCTTTGTGGTACATTAAAAGAAATGTGGAACCTATGCACGGGGGTGTTCCCAAGATGGATCACGGAGCAAGAGTATAGCAAGTCGAGAAAAAAAGGAAGAAAACATCAAAGAACGTACAAAGAAATAGGAAAGGTAATTGATGCACACTGGCCATGAATGAATGATGGCCCACAGGCCTAACCTCAACCCCCCCCCCCGTGGTATATAACTCTCCCTAACATATAGAACCGGCGAACTAACGATAACTTTTAGGCTGGAGCGTTTAGTCCGTACTTATTCTGAACACGTTCAGCAGAACAAAAAAACAAACCTACATAAGAAACATGCACATCGATGTTAGGAAGTTACTAACAAAAGTTTTTCGGTGAATGAGCTCTCTATAAAAAAATGCCATCACTGGCATCCACTGTGGACGAGGTAGGTAGGTGGCAGTGCGATCGTCTGCCTCGCCAAATTTAATGGAACATATAGCTTCAGCGACACCAAGACAATACAATGGTAGCAGTCGACAAGAAATGGCACCCAAAGAGCACTTTTCTAACTAAAATTAGGAAGACAATAAGACAAATTGCCCAAGTTGCTAAAAGCAATTGGCCATTCTGGCACCAGCGCCAAACTTTTGTGGTGAAAGTCCCGGGTACCTGACGCCATGTTGTGAAATGGACTTGCATTAGATCTGTGTGTCTCCCTCCCAACAGAAGTCCCCCTTCTATACAGAGCATCTGCAGCTACATGTAATGCAAAAAAAAATTCCACGGTCCCAAACCGTAGTACGAAATTGAACCCAATAAAAATCCCAATTCACTGACGTTTATAAATCAGTGATGAACTGGTTTTCTTGTAAAAATCTACCAGAATTTTCCTATGCTTGCGAAGGTTTTTTTATAAAGTCTGAGTAGAAATGTTTACATTTCTAAATCGTGACAGTGATTAAGCACGAATCAATTACACGGCCAGCTACACGTAAGGAATAGTGATGGATAAGGCAAATTAAATTATTTACCTAAATATATATATATTGCAAAAAAGAAACTGCACTGAATTGGAGACACTATGCATAGCACAAAACAAATATTAGATAGCTACATAATGAACGCTACGCTAAGAAAGATAGCCATGACCTAGAAACTCTGTGTATGTTTGAAATTTACAGCAAAACCTGCAAATGCATCAGAACCAAGATATTTTACCTGCAGAAAGGCAGAACGCAAATGAAGTCCAGCACGAACAAGTTCTCAATGAAAGTGAGCACACGTGTGTGTGTGTGGGGGGGAGGGAGGAGTGAGGGGGGGGGGGAGGTTGACCGAGTCCACACCATGTCAGTACAGCAAAACACGGTCAGACGAAGCTAACTATACCGGAAGGCGCGAGCGAGACTGAGGAGGCATATAACAATATGCGAGGGGAAGATTTGCGCAACAAAAAATTGTGTATCGCAAGCAGCGCAAGGGGAGATCGGTTATAATGACCGAACGCGTTATCATAACAATTAGTCACATTATATATATATGACTATTGTTAACGGGGCTATTATTAGTATTATGCAATGTTATTATCATATTAATAGTACATTATAATCTTTACAGATAATTTTATTAGAAGTATTAACACAACTGCAAGCTGTCTGTTTACCGTAACGGGTTGAAAGCAACTTGGAGGATGCAAATCAGATGCCACATTTATTTTTCCTGTGTACAGTATTGTCAGTTATCCCAGAGTACAAGTACAGAATTGGTAGAAAGACTCTCATGAGGTACTGCCATCCAGGCTTAAGTAAGCCATGCCTTTCTCCATACAACTCTGCATCAGTCACGTACTTATTACTTTCATGAAATCGAGAGCAGCAGTGGACTCCATATAAGCTATAGGAGAAAAATAGGCAATGCTCTGCTATTGTAGTAACACCGCACATTACTCTGGCCGATGATACCGGTAACAATTAATGCCCCCAAGATTACCAACAACTGATGCAGTGGTACCTCATCAATAGAGACAAATAGGTAACGAATAAGTGGGAAAGTAAACTGGGTACATTAGCAAATAAATTAATACGCTAGTTTCAGCTTCTCTGGACACGAGAGACACTTCGAAGAAGAAAAAGGAAGTGATACGTAGCATGCCAACAATAGAATCAAGGGACCCCAAGAGACGGACCGCGCAGCAGCACCTTAAGTAGGGAAATAGAGAAACGGAACGTACGGCATAGGTTGTCACCTCGCGACATTTGGGGCCGTTGCGGCGCGGCCCTGTAGCTAACTAAATTGGGGTTTTAGCTTTTGTCGGACAGTAGCAGAATGAAACAGAAGGGAACACAAGTGGCACGAAATATAGATGCCCCGAAGGCTTATAGCTAACTACGTACAGTACAAAGTAATTGCGGAGTAGTTTCAGCTTCCTTTGACTTGCAACCGACAATTTAAAGGAAATGTGGAATACATGCACAGAGGCGCTCCCACTCCATCGGAAAATCATCGGTATTTATCCAATGACTGTTGGGAGCAGGATCGCCTAATATCCCACAATCGCCTCAAAATTTCCGATAGGGAACAATTCATCAATAGCACGGTATAGCATCTTAGGAAAAGGAAGACCAAAACATCAATAGTATAGAAAGATGGGAGGAAGGAAGGGCACGAAAGGAGCGTGGGTAGACGAGAGCAATGGCGGCTACAGAGGCGAGCCCCGAAGGCGAGAAGCCCCACGGCTGCTCACATGCGGGGCTACTAAGCTCAGCGTCATATAACTATAATAATTATAAGAGTTATTTTATGCACTAGATCTAAGCTCAATATCATATTACTACAATTGCTATTGTTATTCTATACATCACAGATGAATTATTTTTTTTTTATACGGGGCGGCTAAGCTGAACATCGTATTACTACAATAACTTGAGCACTCTGAGAGCGCATACTTCCGCCAAGCGAGGCAACGGTTACGAGAAAATAGAATTGGTTTTGAGACCATGATTTTCTTTGTATCAGTACCAAAATCTAATCATTTGTGCCCTTCACCAGTGTTAAGAGATTCGGTGATATTTTCTTGGAGATCCGTTCAAACCTAATTGAGTTGTGCTGCTAACAAACATTATGACAAAGATGAGTCAAACATACAAACGAACAAACCAAGGAACAAACCGATCTGTACCAAAATTTAATCGTTTATGTCTTTTAACATTACTAACAACTTCTAGAAATTTCATAAAGATCCATTCATTATTTTTTGAGTTATTGTGCTAACAAGCACAAAAAAAAACAGTGACATACGAACGAACGAATGGATCATTACAAAAATTTTGTCATTTACTCTTCGTGATATACCTAACAAATCATATAAATTTAATGAAAATCCGTCCATAACTTTTTAAGTTATGGCATTGAGAAAAATGAGTCAGGCAAGCAAACAATCGCAAGGACAGATCTTCACCAAAAGTTAATCATCAGTTCCTCTCAACATACCTAACAAACCCTGTGAATTTCGTCTAAATCCGTCCATAACATTTTTAATTATCTTGGTGACAGACAGACAAAGAGAATATATAAACACACGCCAGTCATTCATTGTTAGATAGATCCTACATTCTCGTAGGAAGAACACTTCTTCAGATGTTGCTTCTGAACAAAAAAAAAAAAAAAGACAAGAAAGCAAGGGTCACGCTTCTGTAGCCATTGCGACGATATTCCAGGAGAGACAGGGCAACGGATACGATGTACAGTAGCTACGGTATGTCATCCAGAGTAACTTAGCCCATGCACAAGGGTGCTTATAAATACTACGTCAATGAATGGGATAAGAGCAAGTCGGGAAAGAAGAAAAAGACAAGAACAACACAGCATTGCTGTTGGTTAATGTTGTTATATTACGTTGCGCTGACTTGCTAGACTTCAAGGTATGCTTATATAGGCCTAAGGACGAACACATTTACTTGAAAGCTTGTACCGTACACATAAAAACGAAAAATTTAGCCCGTCGCTATCTATAGCAATCCGAAATCAGTGAAAATAATTTCTACTTATAGAAGATTTTAATTGAACATGTCGTTTAGGTCCTTTGTTTTCGGCCTAATAGTCATCACTAGCAGGAATATAAAGAATAAAAGGTTTCAAAGAGGACACGAAAGTTGTGTACGAAAGTACTGGTTGTATTGGAGAATTCAGCAAGGTGCAGTGAAGCAGCACCTACAACAAACGACACGGTACTAGAGGTGTCAACTGTGTTGTAGCGACAGTGGTGCTGTCCTGGCGACAGTACGGTGTGTGAGTTCGCACTCCTCGGGGCACTGTCTGTTCGAGAGTGACGGCATAGTGCACGTCAGAGTGTTATCGTCTGAGGTTGTGCTATGCGTGAGTTTCCGAGAGGATTCTAGCAATAGTTTTACGCCTTTCGTTCAAACCTCCCGCCTTATCCGTCCCTTGCGATCCATAGATAAGAAGAAAATAAATAAGGGGCACGTAGTATTCCAAGTAAATCGAAGAATCACAGAATAAATATGCGAATATCAAAAAGAAAAGGAAGACGAGCAGCAAACCACGTGGTATTCTGTAACCAAAGTAGACAGTACTTTGAAGCAAGAGAGCAGGAACTATAGTAGGCTAACTGAATGTTGTATTTAGTAGTTGAAATCGTTTCGTTACCGGCTCACAGCGACAGACCTGGTAATATTTGTAACGAATCTGGTATTTGGTAACCGAAGTCGTTACTATAGCTGGTGACGTGGCAACTGAAGGTGGTATTTGGTAACCGATTGGAATTATGAGTAATGAAAACAGGTATTTCATCCATTCATGAAACACTGACTGCACGGTTATAGTCAGCAATGCTAAGCCCCATTGTCATCCAGTTAAAACAAAACTAGGACTTTTCGACGAAACAAGTTCATCACCCTAGCGGCTAACTTCTTGTTTTCCAGCGCGTAACTGCACTTTCCAGCGGCTTTACAGTACTTCTTAGTGCTTTATTTCGATGCTTTTCATTGGTAAGTTATAATTTTGCTCTCAAAGAAACATTTCACAAATGACGGAAACTTTTACCAAAGAAAACAAAGCTACGGTATTGGACACATTCTGCGTCACAATTATAACAAAAACTACTCATGAGACGTAAAAAAAAATGATGTAGCAAAATAAATAGCTACATGATATAATACACACAAAAAATCAGCTCATCCTCGCATCGCCATTACGACGAAAGACCATCCGTAAGACGCCAAAAAAAAGTACAGCCTGCAACACTTAGTTATCGCGCGTCATAATTACGACAAAACACTTGCCAACAAAAGAACAAGGTCTTGTGAAGCCAACATCGGCCCTTGAGAACAAAGGCTACGCAAAAGCCTATTACGGAAGTGGCTTCGAGTAACTACTGCAGAGCAAAGCGGGGAACAAAAGAGGGAAGAAGCGACCACACGTGATTGCCAGCACGTGGGATACTGCCGTGAAAATACAACATCACGGATATTAAATAAAACCGAAATTGGGACAGGTTATGGCAAAAAAAAAGTATAGTAAATTAGGTACAAAATTAGCTACTGGGCGGCTGCAAAACTTCAAACTGCTAATCAGCTACATGATGGCCAAAAAAATCTGTTAGGTGAGTGTCGTCACGGCTAAAATTTCCAAAAAGTAGTAGTAAAGGGAAATACACAAATAACGGCGAAACCTTACGGCAAGAAAAAAAAAGTACACTATACAAAGTAGGGTTTGGAGTGTTCACTTTGCCCAGCAGGGTCATGCGTCACCACAAAATTTCCAAAGACCCTAATGACTGCCTGACAGCTTAAAAGCAAATGAACGTCACTCGTATATAATTCGACGTACAAATTTGCACAAGGCAATCTCGGTGCAAAGATTTGTAGCTAGCGCAGGGTGGAAAAATTCTGACACGGCGTTCGTTGCGCGTCGACACGAGCAGAGCGACCTCACCGCGCGCCGAGTGCAGCAACTCAATGCAGATAAAAACGTCACTAGTACCTCGAGGGACATAACAAATGAAGTAGAGCCTAGGCAAAAATACCGCCGGAACACACGAGTTCCAGTGAATAAATGCCTTGCTGAAAAACAGCAAACGTTCGCTCAGGTTCAAAAATGGCAAAAGCTTTTATCCAAAGCACAACTTCACCTAACAATGAAAAGCGAGCGTGAGAGTTAATCTGCTTCGTTATAGCTTCTTTTTTCGACTATGCTTCAACTGCAAAACTGCTCGATGTTCGATGAGAGACGATCGAGCAACTGAGCTGTGAGTCGAGTGAGCAGACAAAGTAGACTGATGATGCAGGTGCATGTTTTGAGTGAGACGTTTCTCCATGGAAACGAAACCGACATTTATGTTCTTTCTCCGTACGAAGGATGACTGAATAACGGAGGCCACATTCACAAGGTACCGATGTCAACGGGCCGCAACATCAACTTCTGATGACTAGGAAGGTTAACAACTTAACAGACAGAGGAGGAATTTTGAAGACAAGTCCGACAATGTTGAAACACAATATCAAGGGCAAACCAGTATTGGAACTTAAGGTATTAACGTTTCCATCCAAATTAGGACTGAGCGCAATGTACACGTCGATGGGAGTAAATTAAGAAGAACTCTTGAGCGGAGAGTGAAATGATTTTCGTAAGGTGAGAAGACAATTTTCGTTTGACGCTGAACTCCGCTCTTTCCTGTACCAACATATTTTGATCGTGTTGAAAATACGTTTATATCGAAATTGTTAACATACTGAGAGACGAGAGTTTCAACTCCACATAATGCACAAAGATTGTTCTTCTGTCTGCAAGCATGCACAGATATATGACCAGCACACAGTTCTTCGTATACCTAGCCTACTGTGCAAGTAAATTAACTCGAAACAGAGATGACATAGTCAAAACGCTCTCAGTTTCGACACAGCCTTCCACAAAGCCACCGAGGCGGTGTACCTTCAAATATTTAGCCCTTTTCCGATCAACAGAACCCAGCCAAAACTGGATCACATCTAACAGCAGCGTCAAGAGGGAATACGAAATATTTAATGATACCAAAACCTTGTCGATACAAGGTCCTTTTTTGACATGCAAGCAAAATATTGTTGCAGGGACAGCGCCGGGGAAATTGGTGGAAATTACGAACTGTGACAAAGCAGTTGGTATGAAGGCCCTGGAGAAAAGACCAGTGACAGATTTTCGTTTGGCAGTGAACAACATAAAATTATTTAAATCCTTGAGAAGAATATAAGCATGATAGCACTCTTATTTTAAAATAAAGGAATAAAGTATGTGGTAACTCCTACCCCGAAATGGCAGACGTAACGATTGGTAGAGCGAGAAACGGCCGGGGTGGTAATCGCGGTATCCGGGCTACCGTACGGCGCAAACTGGTTGTGGGCGTCGAAACAAACAGTTCATTTACAGAAGACAGTTGTGTCAGATTTGGGTGATGCGCTTCGCTCCTAAATTTCCAGGTTTGTGACGTCAAAATTACGTCACGCCACTGTGGAAATATCAAAAAGATTCCTCGCTGCAACAGTGGCGTGACGCAATTGTGACGTCACAAACCTGGAAATTTAGGGGCGTAGCGCATACACTCCAATTTGACACAACTATCTTCTGTGAATGAACTGTGGTCGAAGCAAACAGTCTGTATTATCATTTGGGAAGTCTTACGAAGAAGAGATAGGAGTCATTTTTTACCAAGAGAAAAGAAAATGGATTTTAATATTGTCGCCGTAGTAGTACAGGAAGGATGATGGTAGTGCTGGCTCCTCATCGAATTTGATCAGTCTAAACTCCTTCAACAGCTTAATGCCGGGGCATCATTATAGAAACGCACGCTCTACGTCTGAGCGAATGTTCAACTCGCGCGTCGCCCCGAGACACAGTGAAAGTTGGTAGCCAAGATACCGATGAAAAGTACATACAAGTTGAACGACGAGCGAGCTGAACGTCCGTTGATAAGATGAGCGTGCGGTTGATTGGTGTCGCCTCGGCACAAGTCGCCAATAAATTAATTGGTCAGAATGCACCATCGTCCGCACAATAGAATCGTGGCCACAGCAGTGTACGATAAACATTAATACTGTACGGTAAAAGTGTACCTATGAAATTTTTTTGAGGCCCGGGTACGCCAATAAGTAGGAGGGCTTCACGTTCAGGTATAGGTACACCTTTGCCATGAAGGTGTATGGTAAAGATGACTTAATACAGAAATTCATGTACTGGTAACTTAAGCAATTGATGGACACACGCTTTGCCCACTAAGCCTGTCCCCCCCCCCCACCCCCGACTCCTTTCTTTAGTTTTCCACACTGTGACCTCTAACCTGCGTGCTCGATATGCTAAGCTCTGCAATAACACTATAGCCGAAACGGACCTTACTGGTAACATACACCGAGCCGAAACGGACCGTACAGGTAAATACAGCGAGCCGAAACGGACCATACAGGTAAATACACCGAGCCGAAACGGACCGTACAGGTAAATACACCGAGCCGAAACGGACCGTACAGGTAAATACACCGAGCCGAAACGGACCGTACAGGTAAATACACCGAGCCGAAACGGACCGTACAGGTAAATACAGCGAACCGAAACGGACCATACAGGTAAATACAGCGAGCCGAAACGGACCATACAGGTAAATACACCGAGCCGAAACGGACCGTACAGGTAAATACACCGAGCCGAAACGGACCGTACAGGTAAATAAACCGAGCCGAAACGGACCGTACAGGTAAATACACCGAGCCGAAACGGACCGTACAGGTAAATACACCGAGCCGAAACGGACCGTACAGGTAAATACACCGAGCCGAAACGGACCATACAGGTAAATACACCGAGCCGAAACGGACCGTACAGGTAAATACACCGAGCCGAAACGGACCTTACTGGTAACATATACCGAGCCGAAACGGGCCGTACAGGTAAATACAGCGAGCCGAAACGGCCCGTACAGGTAAATAAACCGAGCCGAAACGGACCGTACAGGTAAATACACTCAGATGAAAGAACACGAACCGAAGGAAAGGGAAGCGAGACCGAGAGAAGAGCGACCAGAAAGAAGGGATGACTTTTGGAGCGGAGATATTGTAGGTAGGCTGTGGCAGAGCTGCATATTCATGTCGCCAGCGCTGAGGGGGCCGTGTACTGCGTATAAAATAGACGCTCTACATGCGCCTCTCTCCCAACCAATCAGATAAAAGTGACCGGACTGGGCTTCTTTCTGATCGACAGCCGCGGATGTGGGATCAACGTCCCTCCGTGGTCGTACGTCGTACAATGAATGGTAAATCTGTGTCAGTGAATTACACACAATGGATCTCTGGCAGTGAATTGCACACAATGGATCTCTGGCAGTGAATTACACACAATAGATCTCTGGCAGTGAATTGCACACAATGGATCTCTGGCAGTGAATTACACACAATGGATCTCTGGCAGTGAATAGCACACAATGGATCTCTGGCAGTGAATTGCACACAATGGATCTCTGGCAGTGAATTACACACAATGGATCTCTGGCAGTGAAATACACACAATGGATCTCTGGCAGTGATTTGCACACAATGGATCTCTGGCAGTGAATTGCACACAATGGATCTCTGGCAGTGAATTACACACAAGGATCTTTGGCAGTGAATTGCACACAAGGATCTTTGGCAGTGAATTGCACACAATGGATCTCTGGCAGTGAATTACACACAATGGATCTCTGGCAGTGAAATACACACAATGGATCTCTGGCAGTGATTTGCACACAATGGATCTCTGGCAGTGAATTACACACTATGGATCTCTGGCAGTGAATTGCACACAATGGATCTCTGGCAGTGAATTACACACAATGGATCTCTGGCAGTGATTTGCACACAATGGATCTCTGGCAGTGAAATACACACAATGGATCTCTGGCAGTGAATTGCACACAAGGACCTTTGGCAGTGAATTACACACAATGGGGTATAAAGAGTAAATGCGAAATTTGGACGTGTAAATACTTTACAGACAATACGTAATGAAGAACGAACTATTCACGAACAAAGTATGCACAGCATAATGAATTGTGTAGCACGAACTACAGAGGAACAAAGTATAAATAGCACAATCTATAATGAACCACGACCACTTAACGAACAGGAAAATGTATGGACAATCAAGTATAAAACAGACCAACCATGCGCATAGATAATGCTTAAATGAACTTAAAAGTATAGTTATATACTAATTAAGTAGCTAGTGAAAATGCAAAACAAACTATGAACAACTGAACAAAGTGTTGAGAGTGAACGATGAAGTAAAAAGCGTTTGTCAGACCATAACTCAAAAAAGTTACGCACGGATCTTTAGGAAATTTACAGAAACTGTTCATCGATGTGAAGAGACATAAATGAAGGAATTTTGGAGATTGTAAAATTGAAATCCTGGTTTCAGTACCAGATTGCATATTTTGTTAACGCTGTTTTGCTTGGCAGAGGTATGCGCTCTTAGAGTGCTTCTCTTACTAGGATTGAAACGATTACTAAAGATTACATAATCACTTTACAAACGATGTTATGAAGAATCTACTACAAATGACAACGCAAAATGCAACAGAGTCTTGCATATAAACTTCACTGCTGAATACATCCAGGCATGGTTTGCCTAGGACAAACTCCGAAGGGTATCTTTGCATACTGGATAGCTGAAATAAAGAGACTTAGCAGAAGACAATGGCGAGGTAGTATGTTTAAGTGGATAGTTAAGTGGATAATTTAAGAAAGATGCTCAGCAGAGAACAAAGAGAAGAAGGATAGTTTACCAAAGTTGCTAAGCAGAAAACAAATATGAAAGAGTATTTCCGCATAATGGATAGTTTTGAAATAAAGATTCTCAGTAGAGAACAAAGACGCGAGTAGTTCCGCAAAGTGGAAAGTTGAAATAAAAATGTTCAGAAGAGAACAAAGGCCATCAGGGAGTATTTCCACATACCGTATAGTTGAAATAAAGATGAGTGGCGGGGGACAAAGGCCGGAAAGTATACTTGCGTGCGTTCAAAGGAAAGGCTTGGAAGTATAGTAAGAGTCGGAGCGCGCCAGAGAGACAGAGCTGGAGCATCAAAGGGGCTGGAGGTCGGGCGGCAAGTTTTACAGACACAGGCAGCTGGCGCAGCTCTAGCTCTCCTTTCAGTAAATTCCGGGGCACATGCAGAAGCAAACGTTTCGCTAAGAGGATATGCTCCAGCTATCCCTAACGTTGTGTCACCGGAGAGCAAAATTGCGACGCTATTTGACATTCCCGGGATAAGCTTCCCCAATGCAGCTTGGGTCGCCCCCGAGCTCCACTCGTCTCAACGGGAAAAAGCTCGCTCGGAGGGACAGGCACACTCCACAAAGACACTAAGGTTCTCTGTCGCAGTTCGTTCGGCGGGAAAGATCTCGCTCGTGCTGCAGTTCGTTCGGCGGGAAAGATCTCGCTCGCGCTGCAGTTCGTTCGGCGGGAAAGATCTCGCTCAGAGGGACAGATGAACAATAAGTTTCAATGCCGCACTTCATTTGGAGTGAAAGAGAATGCCCAAAGGGATAGGCACTATAAGGTTTTCCTCGGAGTTCGTTTGTCGAACAAGAGCTCGCTCAGAGGCAGTCCACAAAAGGAGCGAACCTTCTTTTCTACGGCTCAAAAGTCGCATGCTAAAATTTCTGAATTGAACACAGTCCCTTACGGGAGACTGCAAAGATTATAGCAGCGCAAGAGAAGTGAATGATGCTAGTTCTACTGAAATTGTTACAGCCAAACGTTAGTCCGCGCTCGACACTCCAATATTTGATTCAGTATTGACATCTGTTCCCGTTCATTTCGCTACCAAAGTGCTGAAGAAATTGAAGAATAGACGTTAATTCTGCAACAACCCACCATAAAAAAAAAAGAAACACGAGAGATTATTCCGCATTGGATGTTTTCATACGTCAAATGAACGAATTAATTTGCTGGTCAGGCTTCTGTGCGCGTAAGCGAGTCGCGTCTGTATAATGCATAAAACAAAATTAAAAGCTCGATAGAACCTTTGAAACAGAGCCAAAATATATATCACGATGGCACACGGAGGTGAAGCAAAAAGCCAGGAATTTACATTCAGGAAGCAAAGTGATGGATTTACGATGAGAATATGCACACAGCTAAAGAATATCTATGCCAGCTGCCGCACCGGAGGATGGTAAGGCAAATGAGAGGAGCGTGCCTGTGAGGCGGACATGTGGAGGTGGTGGGAGCAGCTCAAGGGCCCAATAATGAGGGGACAGGCCACCGCCGCCACTGATGGGGAGCTTCTCGCCAGCGATAGAGCACGGCGGCAGCCTCCACGCGGACGTGTGGGTCCGCGGGGAGGGTGACGAGCGGTGTATGGGCGTGAGTTATGGGATTTGCTGGGAGCAGGTTTTTTTTTACCGAGATTGAACGTACATCTACAGACAACGTTCCAGTCAATTGAGCAGATATACACATAAGGACCAAAATATCTATCTTAGTAAATGGAATCAAAACATTTATAAGGACAAAAAAAAATTACAAAGGCAGTATTTATAGCTACAAGAAAAAACGTCACAGGATCAGTTAGGTGCATGGAAGTTCCAGAGCGGAATCGTACCTACAGAGAAAGCTCACGGTGCGTTGAACAAAGCTATTTTAGCTGAAAGTATTAGTTTTGAGGACTATTAAAAATCTAGATGGGCGATAGATGAGACCCACATTTTTAGATTTACTGGCTGGAGCCTTAGTGATATTGTCCGTACCAACCAAGAACGCTCTAACACAAACTACAGTATGCGTGTGTAGTGTATGGCTGGAGCAGGAAGCAAAGTATGCAACGGGAAGACTCAATAGGACTAAAATAAAACTTAGCCGTGACCGCACGTAGCAAATTTACGTTACATTGACGAGTTGAAGTATTTTAGTGTGGGACCTCTGGTCTTCGTAGGTTGTTTTCTTGAAAATATTACCGTATTTTTTAGATTTATATCCTTCAATCCCCCGCTCATGACTGGCCAGCTACTTGAGCTGCGAAATACCGTAAAATGTCGCCAAGTACAGAAAGTGCGAGCAAAGGCTAACTGTTACTGTGGTTTCTCTCCCGTACAGAACTGGCTATAATGGGGCTTATATTTGCTGGTAAGGAATGAATATGTTCTTTGAAGTGCACTGTGAACTGAATATGAAGTGTAAAAAAGGCTTCAATCCAGAAAAAGTAGTTAAATTAGGTCGCCGAAAAGAAACAAATTCGACACTATAGTGTTGTGAATGTTTCCACTAATATGCACTGCAATTTTCTATGGATAATTGCTAAAGTAGTATATGTTATCTTCATTTACTTATACGCTAGAGATGAATTTCACAATTTAAGACGATTTTTCTGGTGAAATTAGTTAAAAAATACTCTTAGGCTGCTCAGCCATAGATTCGTCGATGATGACGTCACTTTTTGGTGCTAATTTCAAAAAGTCCTCCCGTTACGCTCTTTGCTTCCTGGGCTGGTGGTAGTCTTTGACTTAAGTTACTCATGTAACTCACAAGTCACTAACACAAGACACCTCGCGGTCCGTTTCATGAACAAATTGGACTAGCCACGATATTGCTCTTGTTAGGTAGGTATGGCACGACTGGTAAGCAAGAGCACTGTCTGCGTTTTATTTTTTTTTTTACTTGCAGTATTATTATTACCATCATATTACTCGTTGTTTCACCATCCTATATCAAGATACAATTATATGTGTGATGGCCTAATTTATCTACAAACTAAAAAATATCCGGTTTGCCAAATGCTAAAAAATAAAATACTGAGGGAAACGTTGCGCTTAGGTCGGGCCAAGTTAGGCTCGACCGCTCCTACCCTCAATAACTAATTATGTGTGCACGCTCAGGGATTTAGGAAAGGCTTGGGCAGCTTCGTCTATAAAGCACGATCGCTTCATAACGTCGCATGAAGCTCCAAATAAGGTTTTATCTTACGTGTCCATATTATGCAAAGCGGTAAGTGACATAGGAGTTTCCGATATCCAGGCAATGAGGCCTAACGAACAACGCATTTCATCGTCCGACTTGTCGATGGCATAGAGAGAGTGTACCATGGGAGGGAAAAATAGGTACATTAAGTCTCTCGCGCAGAAAACAAGAAATAATACATTAAGGTTTTAATAGAAAATGTGGAGAGGAGCAATACATTAGGCATCTAACAGAAAATGTGGAAGGCAACAATACATTATGCATTTAATAACAACCGTGGAGAGGAGCAATACCTTAAACCTTTACTAGAAAATGTGGAAAGGATAATACCTTTATCAGAAAATATGGAGAGGAACAATGCAATTCCTCTGGAACAGATAAGGTAGAGAGACAGAACACATTAAAAAGAATGAAGAATACATAAGCCCGTTACCAGAATCACGAAAGAAGACTACATAGAATCTCAGTATAAAATATACAATAGATACTACATCGGTCCGTCAACAAATATGGTTATTTTGAATACTGCCATGCCAAGCTGACACTATTCTGCCTTATAGAATAATATAAGTATACGCGCCAAACATCTTCGCGCACACGGTGGCAATCTCTACTACCAGGCATATACGGTAACAGGAGCTAAGGCTTTCGGGAAGTCATTTTGGATGCAGTATGATGTGTGACCTACCTTAGAGTAGGTGTTACTTTAGATTAGAATAGGTTAGGTTGATTTTAAAATAGGCTATATTAGGTTAGGATGGGATCGGTTCAGCTACAGAATAGGTAGCCATCATGACTTCTAGGAGCGCATATTATACCTGAATCACAAGTAGGCCAGATACCATACCGGCACCGGCATTCTTTTCTAAAAAAGAGATATCTCCGATTCATAAGTGAACCACTCAAAGACGGATTCGAAAGTATAGTCGCGTATTCAACATATGGTCACGTATTCAAACGAGTGGCCACGTGTTGAAAGGTATGGTCACGTGTTCAAAGGTATGGTCACGTTTTCAAACGTGTGGCCACGAATTCAAACGTATAGTCACGTGTTGAAAATATGGTCACGTAAGTAAAAGTATGGTCACGTAAGTAAAAATATGGTCACGTAAGTAAAAATATGGTCACGTAAGCAAAAGTATGGTTACGATTTAAAAATCGTCAGACACGAGTCTGACGACTTGCTGCATCCTGTAACGGTGGCATTTCAGCATCATGTGCAAGTGATGCAGGGGCGTCACAGTGTCAGGAGCAGATCTCACAGTTAGAGCCAATTTCTAGGGAGCGGCGATGCTCTCGGGATCGGTGCCTTACGGAACGTGAACGGGCTAGGAGGTTACTGGAAGTTTACACTCATTCCTGCAAACAAAAAATGACCAGCACATATTTCATACGTAAACTGATTTTCAGCAAAACGTAGCGCTAAATTCGCCTATTTCGAAGTCAAGAAGAGGCAATTTTTCCAACTAGGATTCCAGGGAATCCGAGACGGGAACTGGGAATATAAATCAGAAGATTCAAATTGTAGGTCGGATCAAATCGTAGGTGAAATCACAAATTTTAAGATACAGGCTGTCAAGTGGCCAGTGTACGTGGGATGAGTATAATAAAAACACAATAGTTATCTAAACCTGATGATGCTTCATTTATTAAACGCTTAGTACGACTTACTTTCATTTATTACAGATCCATCAACATGGAATCATCTGTTCGCTGAACGAATTCCTTGCCTGTTATGCGATTATTGTTCTTTCACAGACTCTAATCGTACTATACGAGTATTAGTCATTAAACTAAATTTTATCGTAGAAATACTATCGTTTCGTATGTCCACACGTGGGACACCGGGCACTACCATCCACACTCTACACGTGAGACCTCAGGCACTGCCGTGTACACTCCACACGCGGGACCTCGAACACTGCCATGCACACTCCACACGTGGGACCCCGAACACTGCCGTGTTCACTCCACACGTGGGGCCCCGGGGCACAAGAGACTACAAAATTTTAAACTTGCGCCCTCATTTTTCGGAGTGTCGTACCAAATCCAGAATAAAATTAGAGGCGACTAGGGCGGGCTCACCAGAGAGTCTCCTAATAATCCTCTGTAATTAAATCCACCGAGACACGGACCGGGACCAAAATTATTCAAAATTAGTCCCAAATTGCGATATGTTAGGCGAGAGGGTATGGAGCTAGCGGTAGCGGTGCAACTTTCAATATTATGGTGACGGAATATTAATGTTGGTCCAGAGACACGGCAGACAGCGGTTAATTGCCACAGCTTGGGGGCAGGGACGTTGGCAAGCGTAAAATGATGAGGAGACGCCGCGCGGGGGGGGGGGGTGTCTCTTGGCCGATATTGCATGCTGGCTGTCGGCCGAGTGTGTTGTGATGCGTAGCACTACTGGCAGTGGTGTTGCGCAACACTTATTGTAGTGACGTTTAGCACTACTGGCAGTGGTGTTGCTTAGCTCTACTGGCAGTGGTGTTGCTTAGCACTACTGGCAGAGGTGTTGTTTAGCACTACTGGCAGTGGTGTTGCTTAGCACTACTGGCAGTGGTGTTGCGCAACACTTATTGTAGTGACGTTTAGCACTACTGGCAGTGGTGTTGCTTAGCTCTACTAGCAGTGGTGTTGCTTAGCACTACTGGCAGTGGTGTTGCTTAGCACTACTGGCAGTGGTGTTGCTTAGCACTACTGGCAGAGATGTTGCTTAGCACTACTGGCAGTGGTGTTGCTTAGCACTACTGGCAGTGGTGTTGC
>LQNS02277217.1:2707298-2729435 GCA_001587735.2 Parhyale hawaiensis | reverse complement strand
AGTGGTGTTGCTTAGCACTACTGGCAGTGGTGAAGCGCAGCACTACTGGCAGTGGTGTTGCTTAGCACTACTGGCAGTGGTGTTGCTTAGCACTACTGGCAGTGGTGAAGCGCAGCACTACTGGCAGTGGTGTTGCTTAGTACTACTGGCAGTGGTGTTGCTTAGCACTACTGGCAGTGGTGTTGCTTAGCACTACTGGCAGTGGTGTTGCTTAGCACTACTGGCAGTGGTGTTGCTTAGCACTACTGGCAGAGGTGTTGCGCAGCACTACTGGCAGTGGTGAAGCGCAGCACTATTTGCATTGATGTTACGCAGCACTTCTTGCAGTATTGTTGCGTGCCACTTCTTGCAGCGGTGTTACGTTGCACTCCCTGCAGTGGCACTGCACAGCACTTCTTATAGTATTGTTGTGCAACATTACTTGCAGCGGTGTTGCGCAACATGTCGTTCACTCTACCGTGTCTATGCTACCGAGGTTATATACAGTATACATATTTTAGGAGGACGAGTGAGGTGCTCATCCGCGATTCAAGTCGTTCGTGTAAATGCATACATGGCCTCAGCACTACAACACTAACACGAATATGCAAGGCTGCACAGATGTTAAGTATTATACCAACAGTTAACCGATAACCATTGAGATTGGCATATCTAGCCAAGATCTGCCTGAGAGGTACAGCACGAAGCACAGTTTCAGGAGCAGCAGGGGAATGGGAAGCACAGTTGTGTAAAAAGAGAAAAATTGATCAGTACTCGTGAAGTGAACCGTACCAGAAGCGCCGAAGAGGACAAGTAAGCAGGGAACTGAAGCCCATGCAGTTTACACTGAACGCTGCGCAGCGCGTGGCCAAACATAAGGGCATATTCTCCTTGGGATTCCCCCCTCCCCCCACCACGTCGTCAGTTGCCTTGATCGTGGGATTTTGGAAAATTTTCGGATTATGGAAAAATATTCATCGAAAGTTTGGCTCACTTATGGGTTGGTAGATAGCAATATATATATACATTGTTAAAACAGAAAAATACATCAGCTATATCTAAGTGTTGTCTAAAATTCCCTACAAACTGCTACGATGTTGGGAAAAAAATCCGAAAGAGAGGCCTAACTGGCACCTTGCCACCCACTGCACACAGGGCTCAATGTGAACTGCGCTTAAAGGACACAACAACTGCTGAACACTGACCACATTAAGGACGGACCTCACCTGCTGTGGGTGGTATCTATACTCGATAGAGAGCGGGTTCGATTAAATGAATTGGATCGCAATAATCTAATGAGCGGATCTTAACCCATTAACCTTATTCAGTACGGGTAAAACTTGGTCTAGGAAAAGTGGGTCTAGTTGGGAGCCGTGCCAAATGGATCCTCAGTTCACTTCAACTAATTAACACTTATAGAAGCAAGTCTGCCGAGAGTCTCACAGAGAAAAATTTCATTATTTTCCATTCATTTCTTTCGTTTCAATTTCCAATGCAGTCTCAATTGGAACAAGCCGCGTCGGAAGGCATTTGAGCAGAGAGTAGCTATTACTTATCACAAAGTCACCAAGTAAATCTTTATTTTTTCATAAACTTTTACTTTTTCGCAAGAACAGCACCATTGGTACCGTCCATAGAGCTCGCGGGTGCCGCTCACATGCACTCTTGTCATTTAGCATAATAGGAATCTTTTCGCAGACGCAAAAATTCCTCAAGCAGCCTTTTATGTTTCTTTTGTTACATGGGTGACATCGTAGTTTACCAAATCCTTTTTTCTATCCTGAACAGCAAGCTTCGCCGTACCAGGAGGAAACAGCGCAAAGCATTAAATTATCACATTACATTATTACAAGTCACTATAGTTATCATTTTACAAAAAGGCAATGAATACAATATCATGAGCAATGTGTAAAAGAATATTTGCAATACAGTCGCAACAGTCAGCTTCGCAATGTAGATACAAGGTCAAAGTTGACTATGCACTACACATAGCATTAAAACCTTTGATAATGCTGTAGTAGAGCAAAGAGGGGCTTATTTTCATTTTTGCAACTAGGTATAATGACTCGCATCGAAGGGCGGGTCAAAACATTACAAACTACACGACGCCAGCAACTGCTGCACTCACTAACAGCGAAATAAAAAGAGCAATTAGGGGAAACAATACCAAATTAACCCGAACCTTTTTACCCATTCGTTCTTTTTATTCGAGCATGTCTGTGGCAGCCCGTCCATGTAAATCCAACATCGGCGGTCTAGTTGATACCGTATCTATGACATGCATTGTTTGGTCCTCCTACGTCCTAAACTTAGTGACCGAACTCCGGCCGTCTAACCTAATGTTCGCTGCATAACCCTGTCTACCGTTACACAGCCCGTCTTCCTTACACCTCGTCTAACCTTTTTAGTATTCGGATTTCAGCTGTGAATCACGCATTTGTTCAGTCAGTAAAGAATTCACACGGTCCTAATAAAGACATTTGTAGTGCCACCCTAAACATAAGTAAGTGACTATCAAAACATTTACTGTATGCAAGTCGTCAAGTTAGCTGGTTTAGCAATGGTTACTACCAGCTATCTAAACACTATCTTCGACACTACAGCAATAGCTCATAGAGGGTCGGAACATTAGTCTCGGCTGATATTCGGGAATGGGACTGTTGGACCGTCTACTGCCAGCTACCTAATTTTGTAACATTTCGCATATCTCTTCTAATTTGGAGTGAAATAAAGCACTTCTCCGCTTTCTAAGCGGACACAGCAACGTATTGGGACGCTAAGTAGTGCGCACGAGGTTCAAACGACTGTCGTGTGGACTCGTCTTTACAGGAACCGCAGAAAAGAACAAACAAGAAACTAAGACCGCTGCTGCTGCTGCTGCCGCCGCTGAGGAAGACAGATAATGTTTCATAAAATAAATGAAAGCAGCTCTCAAGTACGGGACCCAAACTCTGCCCAAGTTTATCCATTTGTTAAGTGATGTTGTGAGAAAAAGTGTGTCACTCTGAGGGAACAGTTGAAGCAGCGATGGCTGGCACAGGGTGGTGAGCTTCAAACAACGTGTTCTGGACACGTAAATAATGGGTCGAGTACGCGAGCGTACGGTTGCCATAAAAGGTGGCAAGGAAGTATACACGAACGTAATGTTGCCGTAAGAAGATGGCAAGGGAACACCGGCGTATGGTTATCGTATAAAAATGATAAGTTGTGACTCGCGTACAGTTACTAAAACAAGGTGTTACGGCGACAGGTTTATAGACACGAATGCAGCATGACCATGGCAAGGTGTTACATGGAAGTGGTTGGTATACAGGGGCACGTGTGGTAATCGCTCAAAGTGGTTACGCGAAGCGCGTGGCTTACACAATTTAATGAAAAGAGCGAAACTGCAAACGGGATTTACAAGAGGAAAAGATTAAATTACACAGCTGGCACATGTTTGCGCTCCAACGTCGCCCGTGGCACTTGATTCCCGAAAAAAAAAACATCGTCGCCGCTTTACAGTGTGCATTTTCGGACGAAGTCCAGGTGGTGTTGGGAATGCCACAAGACGCATGAGGAGGCCCGTCAGTTGCGACAGTTTCCAAACGGGTCTCAGTGCAGACGAAATTATATTACAAAACGGCAAGTTTCAATAGTGTGAGCTATTTGATCGATATACAATACAGCAGGTACCGCTGCATGAAAGGTGGGTTACATTATCATCCTCCGTAAGACATGTTTCATCGCGGCATAATCTTCTAGTGCAAATAAAAGTAAAGTCGTGATATATCGTCTTCTCTTTTCCCAATCCCCTGCATTCCAAGAAATTATAGTCTACGACAACACGCAATTCATTACAAATGCCTAATAGGTTTGCTCCATTATTGATGCCGCAGAAAATAAAGGTCCTGTAGAGGTATAATGTATAAAATGCACTTATTCTCATAGGCCATTATGTGAAGAACTGGTCGCATCGGCAGTAAAATAACAACTATTTAGGCACAATTATTCCCAAGAATTCTATATCATTTTTGAACTACATACTCGTATTTTACACGTTTTACAAGAATTTCGTACGGGCAACCGTTGCATACGATAATTTCAAATTCACTTTTTTTTTTAGATATTTAGCCACGTTGTCCTTTGAACTAGACATTAAATTATCTTTAACGAGC
Organism: Parhyale hawaiensis; assembly: GCA_001587735.2. NCBI lineage: Eukaryota > Metazoa > Arthropoda > Malacostraca > Amphipoda > Hyalidae > Parhyale > Parhyale hawaiensis. The sequence continues at coordinate 2,725,299 of LQNS02277217.1, read as the reverse complement.
ATATTTTCGACGTGAAGACAGCAAAGTGTCAATAATATTTTCAAGACGAGGCTGTTGCAACGGTAAAATCCCTCAGTACTTGAACGTGTTACAGTAAGATATTTCAAGAGCTTAAGTATCGTAAAGTTCGCTACTTGCCTATTAAGTTCCTCCGTAAAACGTCAAGAGTATTTCTGGAAATATTTCTTTCCTGCTGGCTTTCAGGAAGCTGGTCCCAAAGAGGGCGGCATGGACCCCCACGCTCGCAGAAGACAGCCATCTACAAAATCTTATACTCGCTGGTCCCAAACAGGTTTTCAGAATACAGCCCTCTGGGATAGGGACAGTACGGTAGCGACTAGGCAGACTTGATCCATATTAAATAAACATCAAAGTACAGAAAAATTTTTATAAGGGCGCATAAGACAAGGGTTAGTCCTTACAATCCCACCGGTAAGCACGGGTCAGCTAAGAATTATTTAAAAGCACCAAATAACAAGTGTATATGAATGCGCGCACTGTGCAGGAGGAAAGGATAAGTCGCTGTACTGTCCCACCTGAAAACCAACGTAGTAGTTGAGAAATACGGAACGAGGACGTACTACAGAATATTTATTGAACTACGCTGTGTCAAATTCTATACATACGTGAGTGAATGAGGAGTCGCTACAATCACACTCGGAAAATTATTGGGGCAATTTGGTTGGTTGCCCTATAAGTGAATCTACTTTTAATGGGCTTGTTTTCAGAACTGTTGACATATTGTAAATTTTATACCGTACATTGTATGTTTTATATGTTTCGAGAACAATAAAGGAGTATAGGAAAAATGCAAAATTAAAAGATGTGTGAGACAGAGTCGCCACGATCCCGCGGAACTGGAGACCAAATGGGACGCCTGCCTGGAAAAGTCACGGAGCCACTGCATGGCCTAAACAAGCCTCCTCTGCATCAGGCCCCGTAGCTGACTTTCCTCAGCTGGTCACCTTACCCTCAGCCTCCAGTCCTGGACGTTGCTCCCTCTGCTCCCTTCCTCGGGGGCCACCCCTCCTAATGTGCCTAACCAATTTACCAAGATGGATGACTTGAGCTAGCGTTCCTTAACTCAAATTGCGGGGCGCGCGCTGCTACCGACGCCGCACCATTATCGCCCATATTCAAAAGCGCCTCTTGAGCGGCTCTTCAAGACTTTCAAGATCGTCAACGCTGAGGAAATATTTAGCATCAATTAAAACGTCGTGAATGTCCATCTCGCCGTACTTTAAGATCGACGCCGATGAGGAAATATTTAGCATCAAATAAAGAGTCGCGAACGTCCACGTCATTGAACTTCAAGATCGTCACTGCGAGGAATATTTAGCATCGATTAAACCGACTTGTCCACCTCACCGCACTTCAAGATCGTCACCGTTGAGGAAATATTTAGCATCATTAAAGCGTCTTTAATGTCCATCTCGCCGCCGCTTTCTCTAGGCCTCATTTAGGCTCGCACCATATTTGCTCGTCATTTTCCGCACCGCAGACACGCTTCAAATGATCAAAAGTAATCACAGGCAGATCCAATTGAAGGAGAATTTTGGCAGATCGTAGGACGGGTTTGATCTTCAATCATTGCCGAGGTCAATTTGCTTTCCGCTAATCCGTCCGGGTATTCCTCGGGCATAATTGCCTGCGTCATCATTGAGGGAATCCATCCCGTTCTACACGCTCGCCCTGTCCCTCAGCTTAGACCATGTGCTTCTCCAGAGGTAGATAATATGGAGGGCTAATCGCAAGAGTGGTGTAACGTTCTTAGGAAGTTACCAAGAGGTTACCGCACTATCGAATTAACCGCTCCATTGATGAGTAAAGAGGCGATGCAGTATAGTCGAGTAAGGCTCTGCAGTGTTCTGTTGCTAGAACTTATCGCCGTCTTATCACAATTACAGCCGCCCTACACAAGCTGGTTGATGATTTTTAATACTGGTGAGGCCAAGAATTCAGGTAGGGCGGGTTCGCCCAAAAATTCTTGCTTATCTGATCGCAGGTATGTGAAGAATACAACACGGCTAATCCAAGAGCAGCGCTTCGTTATATTAAGATCCGAATAATTAATTAATAATAATTCTCTTTCGCTATACTTAAGCAGTATCCTGTACCACTTACAAACATATTATTTTGGGTTTAAAAAAAAGAAAATAGGTGTCATCTACCGGGATAGTTTCATCAAGTTGAGCTGTCATTAGCTTTAGCTTCTCATAAACTTCAGTTATGAGCGCTATTGTGGATAGTGTAGATGATATTAGATGCAGCGATTACACTTGGAATAGCTGAAACTCAATTTCACTCAGGATTCAGTTTTTGGCTTCCTCAGGGGTAACTAACGTGAGAGGAAAATCATATACTCGATCGATAATGACGAAACAGAAAGCCGTGACTCAATAACCAGTAAAGTTAGAACTAATAAGATTGGCTTATCTTGATGGAACTGTCCCAAACGATGCCACATACAGTAGCTACGACACGAAAACAGTAACAGAATTAGTGAGGCTGATGTACATACTGAAAAATTATTTACAAACAGGATAAATAATCATAGATGCACACAGAAGTGACTGGTGACTGCCAACTGAGCGAACGAAAACAAAACCGTAAACGGGATCGATTCCGTGAGTTGCACTTACCATATTTATTTGTTTAACATAGTTACCGAAATCTTATGGCAGTGTTGCCAATTTAGCAGCATTGATGCAAGATTTGGCATTATTTTTTAGCGATTTAGCAACAACAAACAATTTAGATTTAGAAAGGAAATCAGCGTCAAAATAGAATATTTAGCAGTTGTTTGGCATTTTTCATCATTTTTTGGTTGTCAGTGAAATAACGTAGAAAATTGGGGATATTTTGTCCCACTTTGTGCTAGAAGCAGTTATAGAAGGATTACAAGCGCATGAATACCAAGTCGAATTCAGAGTGACTTTTTTTCTCGGATTTCTGCATGAAGGTTTCAAGTTTTACGCAAACTCAGGGGAACTTTATTGGTCTCAAGGGCCAGGGCGCTACTACTGGCGGGCAATCGGTGCAGAGAGGGTAAGTACAGTGAACTTACTCAACTCTACAAACTAACCTCATCACCAGGAACTGCGGCCAGTTGCAACAGCTCCTGCGGAAAAAGTACTCGGGACACGACAGGTGAAATACAAATCTGAAGAAACTGCTACAAACAAAGAGAGGCAGGCATAGGCCTATACCAAGTTTCCGTAAGACGGGAAAAACTTGCAGTAATACTTTTTTTTACAAAGCACACACAATCTTTCTTTTAAATCGCACGACAGACGGCAAAAATACTTCCAAAAAACCGCAATTACGTTTCAATGCAAATACTGTTGTTAATCGCATCACTCTTGAAACGTGATCTTATTATATAAATGAATAAATGGAGGCATCAGTTCGGCTTATCACCACAATATTTATTAATCAAAAAGCGCAAAGATAGTGTCTTTGAATTATCAAAAAAGCGGTAACACAGTCGCTTTGATTTACCAAAAAAGCGCTAACATAGTCTCTTTTAAGAACCTTGTAAGAAACGGACCCACGCACTGGAAAAAGTCATGGTTTCGTATAATAAAGAACTACCATTTGAGTATGGCAAATGCAAAAAGTGAAGCGAACAAAATGCGTCTATGAAAGTATCCTCATGAGCTTACAAAATGTATGGAAGACATCTAGCGCCATAAAAACTGTGAATAATGGCTGAAAGTTATCAACCGATAGAACACTAAACTAACATGGCCTTTAAACAAGCTCTACAGATGTGAATGTGCTCGTGTTATGATAAAATTTCATTGAAATGTAACTTAAAACGTAATTCTGGCAATAAAATACTACTCTAGTATTACTCTCCATTACATAAAAAGAATCAGCATTATTTCTTCCAGAATCTAACATTATAAGTCAAATTTCATTTGGCAACACTGCCGGATGGCCACCGAGCAGCGTAACAAATGCAATATCTCCATAACAGGCATTTCATCCATTAAATTTAGTATATTTTGAAAGCCTGTGCGTAAAACAGATAACCGAAACTGGCTGCTTCTGAGCAGCATAACAAATATAATATTTGCATTTGAGTGCGACAGAAACACGAAGCGGAAAAGCAGGGAACAAATTCGAGCATTGCCGATCCGCATGGCGGCAATACTGCGAATTGTTGTACAGCGACGACAACGACACGGACATGGCGGTGACGGGCGCTGAGGGCGTCATATGGAACCGGTGGGCACAGCACGCCTCGAGGTGGGCCGGGAGAGGACCATGGCGGTCCGGGGACATGGGAAGTGGGACGGGAGAGAGCCTTAACCGTTCTGAAGCCAGGGAAGTGGGACGGGAAAGAGCCTTGGCCGTTCTGAAGCCAGGGAAGTGGAACGGGAGAGAGCCTTGGCAGTTCTGAAGCCAGGGAAGTGGAACGGAAGAGAGCCTTAACCGTTCTGACGCCAGGGAAGTGGGACGGGAGAGAGCCTTAACCGTTCTGACGCCAGGGAAGTGGGACGGGAGAGAGCCTTGGCAGTTCTGAAGCCAGGGAAGTGGAACGGGAGAGAGCCTTAACCGCTCTGACGCCAGGGAAGTGGGACGAGAGAGAGCCTTGGCCGTTCTGACGCCAGGGAAGTGGGACGGGAGAGAGCCTTGGCTGTTCTGAAGCCAGGGAAGTGGGACGGGAAAGAGCCTTGGCCGTTCTGAAGCCAGGGAAGTGGAACGGGAGAGAGCCTTAACCGTTCTGACGCCAGGGAAGTGGGACGGGAGAGAGCCTTGGCCGTTCTGAAGGCAGGGAAGTGGGACGGGAGCGAGCCTTGGCCGTTCTGAAGCCAGGGAAGTGGGACGGGAGAGAGCCTTGGCTGCTCTGAAGACAGGGAAGTGGGACGGGAGAGAGCCTTGACCGTTCTGAAGCCAGGGAAGTGGGACGGCAGAGAGCTACGGCAGTCCGCGGGAACCTGGGAAGTGGGTCGGCAGAGAGCTACGCAGTCTAGGGTTCTGGGGAAGTGGGTTGGCAGAGAGCTATCACAGTCCGCGGGATCCTGGGAAGTGGGACGGCAGAGAGCTATCACAGTCCGCGGGAACCTGGGAAGTGGGTCGGCAGAGAGCTATGGCAGTCTGAGGTCCTGGGGAAGTGGGTTGGCAGAGAGCTATCACAGTCCGCGGGATCCTGGGAAGTGGGTCGGCAGAGAGCTATGGCAGTCTGAGGTCCTGGGGAAGTGGGTCGGCAGAGAGCTATGGCAGTCCGCGGGATCCTGGGAAGTGGATCGGCAGAGAACTACGCAGTCTGGGGTCCTGGGGAAGTGGGTCGGCAGGGAGCTATGGCAGTCTGGGGTCCTGGGAAGTGGGCCAGAGAGAGAACATGCAGTCTCGACTTCAATATCACGGGACCAGAAACTTCAGGCGAGCCTTTGATGTACAAAGTCCCTTCAGCCGCTGAACCAATACCAGCCACCGCAGCGCTGGGGGAGGCATTGGAGGCGAGTTGTGAGGGGAATGGGGATGTTCCGCTGTACCATGTCACTCTGCCGCTGCTATGTACTCCTATAGTAAACTTTAGTGTCGGTGCCTGCCTATAAGCCTTCAAATTATCAGCATATCGTTTTTGTACGTTGAAGACCAACAGTTCTCCTAATTTACAATAATAACTACTGCTATTATGTGCATTAGCTTATGGTGCCATGTCACAGTGTTTCCAGAGAAAGAATAGTAGGTTAAGTGCATGAAGAAAGTCGATTAACACTGGGAGGCAGAGCATAGAACGTCTGCTTCTATTGCTATTACTTGGACCTACTTAAAGAATATCTAAAGCTGTCGGCAGCAGTATCAGTAGAAGATGGGTTTCATTTTTTAAGCCATTACAAGTCTTCATTTCGTTCATATTATACGTTTCGTTCCACACAATCTCAATGAGTTTACAACCATTCTACGGAAACAGATGAGCAGTTTACCATCTGCATTCCACAACGAGGATCAGCATTCAGTAGAACAGAGACTTTCACATTCCACAATAGGGAAATTACCGGCCTTCGTTCGAAATTTGACTCTCTGTCTCCATTTGACAGAAAATTCCAGTAACTAAATTAAGGATATTATGAGCTTTCATTCTGGGTTCTACCTTCGGCCAGTGCTCAACTTAAACTTTAATTTTCCACAATAGCTTATGGCGATTATGAGCTTAGGTTCTGAAAGTCGACGACCTTCCATCTTCACTCGGAACAATATGGAGATTATCAGCCATCGTTCGAGACTTTAAATTTCCGTTTTCACTCAATGGAAATTTGTAGTTTCCGCATGACGGCCATTTTTAGTGTTGGCTGGAGCAGAGACTCACCTCGCCAGCAGCCTGTGAAGTGTCAGCGGCAGGCCAGTGTTTACTGCCGGGACCACCGCCCGCTGGGGGCACCGCGCCAAAGAAGCTAATGAGGTCCTTCGAAAATTTATAGCGGAGGCAATGAAAATTACAGCTGGGGGCATGTGGGCAGAATTTTCTAAGGCAACTTAAGAGTGAATCTCAAAATGAAACGAAAATTACAGCTGGGGGATACGGGTAGATTTTGTAAGGTAACTTAAGAGTGAGCTTCAAACAACTTTCAACTACGATAACTTTTTGAAGTTTTTTCATTTCATGAATGTTAGTCTAATGTAATATTATGGTAGATAGTTAAAACTAGCCGTGGGCGAAAATTTGCAAGCACTACAATTTCATAAAAAAAAATTCATACTTCAAACTTGTGTCATTTTACGAAAAAACTTGGACCGATTCGGAAGGGGAAAATCTTTGAAGCAGGCTACTAACTGTAACAGATTAAGCGATAGTTTTTTTTAACATTAAATATATATCTTTTTTCTGTCCGAAGGGGTAGAGGAAACCACGGTGAAACCTCACCACAATGAAGAGAAGTAAGTTTAAGAAACTGAAGATCTTCATGTTTAGTGAACGTAAGGGAAAGCATAAAATTACATTGACTGCCGTTATTTCGACACTAACTCATTAAAAATATTTTACTTGCTTTAAGCGATTTATCAAAAAATTCAACTGCGTAAGGAACAATGAAAACTATAACACTTTCATCAGAGCTACAAAGTCGCGATGCAGCAAGAACAAAAATTTTACATGGAGGTACAACAGTAACATAAAACTCACGGAATATGCAAATTGACATAAACAAATCATAATTTCATCACGCAAAACATTTGCAATACTACATTATTCTAAAAGGATCCATGAACCGCAGCTAAGCATGTTTAGGGCCAGTGGAAAATAAATTGCGTAAAGCAGACTGAAAATCGTGGCGATCTTCATACCAAAGCCACGTCTTCCCCAACAATACAAAGACTTGAGACCAACTTACCGTGCGCGAATAATGTATGACAACGTTATCTATTTTGCTTCTGCAAGAGTATAGTTTTATATTCTTCTAGGGATTAAGCTCAGTTATATTTTAACACAAAGAATACGGAGACATAAACTAGCAAAACTTTAGGACTGGCTGTTGGATACACTGTGAAATTTTTAGAAGATCGAAGAACGCTCTGGATATGAGCATAAAAAAATTTATGCATGGTAATTATACATACCATTGACGTCGGTGGTGAAACGCTAAAATAAATGGAAAAAATGGAGCCATATGTGAGATAAAGGAGTCGCATAGCGATGCAATATTTCGGGCACTATCTGTAGCTAGAGCATAAGGATAAATATGCTCGTGATGCATTTCAGATAAGCACGTAATTCATAAAAAAGCAAAAAATTCAATAACATATAATTAAATAACACCGAAGAAAGAAACGGCGACAAAAAAAGAAAAAAATGCGAGAAAAAACACAAAACGGGGGAAGAAGAAAAGACTTGAAAAACTCGCGTAGGTCTAAGAAAAATAAATATGACTGAAGAAGAAACTAAAAATAATAATAACACGGACAGAAGCAGTAAAAACAGCAGAACAGATGAAAATCGAGGGAAAGAAAAGGACAAAGGAAGGCGCCCGTATTTGCATATATGTACGAGCTTCTCTTGTCTCTCGCCGTGGAAAGGACAAAAAGTCGACACAAAGCAGAAGCAGCAGCGCAAATAGAGACATTATCCGCGCAACTCTGGCAGCAAAGTTCCTTGACGACGACTTGGAATAGTTCATTCTATTAAGCAAGCGCCGCCTCATTCTTCATAACACCTTCCGTCTCGGCGGGGCCGACACCTCCGTCACATTTTCATAAAAAAGTTCACGGTGGGACACGGAGATAAGACGCCGTGAGCACGAGTCGTAGACCTCGGTAAAGCGCGGTCGTAGAGGCAAGGTCTACGCAGTGCAGCATGTGCCTCAACACCACAGTGCAGCAATGCCGAGGCTTACTCCAGGCCCAAAGATCCTCGCCCTAACATTTTCCTGGACTTGGCGCATAAAACTGGCGGGAAGAAGATCCCCTCGCCGCCAATCCCCTACTCCTAGGGCGTACGGACGCGCCGAGGCGTGGGTGAGAATTGGGACTCTAATTATTTAGTTAAAAGAACTCCGTGGTGGGTTATCATCAGGGCAGGACGTAGAGATTTAGAATAGATAATGGACGGACCGTGGGTTCGTTCCCAAAGACGAGGAGAAGCCTTGGTTTCTTCGGGGTTATCCAGAGTTCCAGCCATCACAAGCTAGGCAGTTACATTAAAAAAAATTAGCACTCAAAAAGGGACAGAGAATCAATTAACTATAGGACTAAATCTAAGAAACGTTTCTACTTAGCTAGGTTAATGTCCAAGGGAGTACATGGAGATCTCTACTGACACTATGGACAAGCATTTGCGAACCAATCACGGAGTATCATACCGTCATAGAACGAAAATTTACACACAGACTACAGTTATAAGTCTCCCTGCGACAATGCCTACCGTCACTACCGTATATAAGTATCGGGTTCAAAATGGTAAGCAATGGAAATCTTAGAACTGTTTGAAATATAAATTTTCTTTGCTGCTCTCTTTATTACTACATACAGTATATAACCGAATATGAGAATTAGGGAATAATATTTTGACTTGACATCTCTTCTAAGGGCAAAAACCTCGAAGTCCGCCAATAAACGCGCCAGTGATAATTACCATTCATCTTGTAGATGCTCCATGGGTGCTTCAATAGGTCAAAAGGAAGCAAACTGTAGCACCGATATGTTAAAACTTTAAAACAATTAAAATAAAACAAACTAAAGAATAACCGGGATTGCACGCACGGAAGACCACCGTGCTTGGAATAGCAAGTTTGTAAAGCAAAGGAAGAACAGTAACTAAAACCGACGTGCGTCGGTACCTCACAGCCCGTGCACCACGTCAATGGACTCGCTGCGACATAGATACAAAACTAGAGCACTCTGAGAGCGCATGCCTCCGCCAAGCGAGGCAACGGTAACGAAAAATTCGATTTGGCTTTAAAACCATAATTTTCTTTGTATCAACTCCAAAATTTAATCATTCGCGCCCTTTGATGGCGTTAACAGTTTATGCAATTTTCATGAAGATCCGTTCATAACTTTTTGAGTTATGCTGCTAACAAGCATTATAAGAAACATGAGTCAAACATACAAACGAACAAACCAATCTGCTCCAAAATTTAATCATTTATGTCTTTAAACATTACTAACAACTCCTAAACATTTCATAAAAAGTCTACTCATAATTCTTTGCATTATTGTGCTAACAAGCATAATATTAGAAACAGTGATGAACGAACGAACAAACAGATTATTCCAAAAATCTGGTCATTTACTCTTCGTAATATACCTAACAACTCATGTAAAATTCATCAAAATCCGTCCATAGCTGTTTGAGTCATGGCATTGAGAAAAATAAGGCAGACAAACAAATGGATGGACGGATCTTCACCTAAGTTAATCATCTGTTCCTCCTGACAATCCCTGAAAATCGCATCAAAATCCGTCCATAACTTTTTTTAGTTATCTTGGTGACAGACAGACAAATAGACATATCGGACGAAAACATAACCTCCTTGGGGGAGGTAATAATATATTTAACCCATTAGAACCAGTGGGCCTTTTCTAGAAGCTTCATATAATATCATTCGTATGCAAAGGACATTATCCTCGGTACTTAATAACGGGTTAAATCTCAGCGGGTGTTTTTTGAACGCTTCACGTAATGCTGGTCATGCCGCTACTGCGCCTCTCGCACGCTTCTGATGCCGCTGCCAATGGGATTTTTGAGAAAAAAGGCACGATCTTGGAAAAAAAAACCTTTGTTGCCATAGGTGCGCGGATGGACACGAACACACAACACGCTGAAAATTTTACAAGCTCGAGAATACCCCGCGAGCTGTGATCATCAATAGGTAGGTATAACTCGGGATAAGAAATTTAAGGAAGTAAAGTGAACTTTTCAACTGATTTTCGTTCACAGAGTTGTTTATTAATATTAAATAGCAACACAAAGATACGTCAGAGTTCCGAACATTTCTAAAAGCAACTGCTGGCTGCCTATGTAACCGTCTGCCCCTCACGCAACCGGTTGTCTCCCAAGTTAACATCGCGCTTAACATCCACGAACATTTCTTTCCGACGCAGCAACATATGAGCAGTGCCTTGCGGGGGACCGAAACCCAGCCTTCATCTACTCCCTGGGAATGGGCCTCTAGATCAGTCTACAGCCGGTGAAAAGTTCAATGAGCCAATCTAACTCAACGAATATCCAGTCTAATAAACTAATCTAAGATGTAGTTCAATAATGTCATAACAAATATCCAGTTCAATAATCTTGAAAGGAACCAATATCCAGTCCAACACTCTAATCAAAAACAATAAATTCTAATAACACTGATTTACAGCAAAATTTAGGCAAGCATAAAATTAGCTGTTTTAACCTAATTTGGTCGTGCTGATTTCAGATTTGAAGTCCGTTATCACTCATCACCTCTAGTTTATTAGGTATACCGTAAGTAGTGTAGAAAACTTGCATAAAAGGGTATAAAACTTGATATTCTACTGGATCAGGGCCGGCAGTGATGGAGATTTTTCCTCAAATATGGTAATTTCAGGGCGTCAGAGGAATTACCAGACCAATTTTGGGAATTTTACGTTTCTTAACAATTGGGATTGTATAATAAATGAACTAATTATGGCATAATTTGGATATAGTATTAACCATAATATAACGGTTGGTCTTGCTTCATTTTTCGACCTGGATAACAAGTTGTGCTGCTGCAAAAATGTACCTGGTTTGTTCACCTTGCATGGTTTACCACAGAATTCCTGACTGGCATCTTTTCATAGACTCATCCAAGCGAAGTCTCAAGACTGTACGGCAGGATGAGAATAAATGCCTCCGCGTACCCAGGAGTCATATGACAATATGGAGCTTCTTTTGGAAGTTGACAAATACAATTAGAATTCCGTGAAAGCCACGGACAAAATTTTGTCGCCTTCCAACGCTTGTGTACTCCCAGGTCTCAGTGTTGCTTAGCTGCAGGAGGGCCTCAGATCCGCAAAGTGCTGAAGGATACTGACTTTGAAGAGCATCTTACCTTAAAGGAACTCAGAGTATGGGAAGCATTCAAGTCAGTCTACAGTGGCCTTCTTTGTAACAAACGGCTACTAGGTTATCAAGACTGCACTGAGAAGTTGTTACAGACGTACGAAGATATGGACTACCGAATGTCATTCAAAATTCACTTTTTAGACTTCATCTCAACTTTTTGTCTCCGAACCTTGGAGCAGTGAATGATATAATGAAAAAATCCTATCAAGACATTACCAAAATAGAGAGCAACTACCCAGGCAAGGGGAACCCCGGCATGATGGGAGACGTCTGCTGGATGCTCTTGCGTGACATCCCAGAGGCAAAATACACACCAAATCATCCAAGAAAAGAAAATTCTTACTGTCTGCTGAATTATGAATAGCTTGGATTGTGTCAACCACGTACTTGGATACCTTCAATGTTCATTATCTATGCTGTTTCATCTATACTTCTGTTGTAACAGCTGAAGTGAGCACGTTATGTATGCGCCGTATGCTAAAAAGATAGTATGAGATAACAAGAAAACTAGGGGTGATAGAGCAACACTGTTAAGAGATTCGAATTCAGCACATCCAAATTAGCAAAGAGCTATTCACATTTTTTTTCCTCAAGTCATTTTTTTGTAAACCTGTGTAATCTAGTCATATCCTATCGAATCCAACCAATATCTAATTTGATCTAGGTATCAAACCAATCTACTGAAAAATCTAATCTAACCTGACCAATATTTTCATCCAACCGAGTTCTACAGTGACGAAGAAGTAACAGTATCGTATGTTCTGTTTGCTCAGAGCCTGTGCAACCGTTGCCTCTCTATTCGGTCTGAACAATTCCGAAAATACAAAATATAACTATTCCGAAAACATTAATTTCTCTACCTGAGTTACCCAGGCGTACGACACGTACATTAGCTGAAAAGTTTCCCACTATGAACCGTACAAAATAATTTTACAATTCGATCGTTCGCCCCAATTTTCAGTCGCGAGCCAAATTATATGGGAGTACTGAGGCACCAAGAAACCTGACCAGACCAAGAGCCGATGTCTATAGGAAAGGGCATCGGATAATCGGATCTTGCCGTGCAGGCTGCCATACTGGTACAATACATACGGCCGGCACGGAAAACAAAATTCCGTGGTTGTTCGCAGCCACAAAGTAATCCGTCTATAGTACTGCCTAGTGAGTCTGATGAAACTTCCCGAGCTATGCCAAATATTTCCGTTCTGGACCTCTATAGAGCGAGCTCGGAGTTTTGCATGAGTATCGCACCAGTTAGAAACTTTTGCAGTCGACTCGCCATCCAAAGTGAGGCCAAAATTTCCAGCAGAGCAACAAGGCAAGACGTGAGATTTTGTGAAGGGAAGCGGCGGAAAGAAAACAGGCGAACCATTGAAACACAGATGTCTCTTAAGAGACACAAGATCTGAGCTAAAGTGATCAAAAACAGAAAGACATGCCACAAGAAACACTAAAATTCAGAAGGGTCGTAGACAATCGGTTCGATCCAATGAGATTAAAGACATAGACAAACATATAGCAAGAGATACCCCGACACGTGGGAAGACCATGGACAAAAGTTGTAACAAAATGACACGAAGCATTGACATAGCAAGAAATACGTTCAAAGAGGAAGATACGTTGACAAAAGCCATTAAAACAGTCCAGCGGTATGGATATAGCAAGAAATGCCCCGCAACGCGGAAGGATCGAGAAACGTTAGACAATACGAGACCATAGCGACAGAGATGCAAGCAGCACTCGCGACAAGCCGTGCTTGTTTCATGCGGTTTTTCGACACTCTTAGTTCAAGGTATTTGAGGTATAGTCTTGAATTCGTTTACTGTGCACATTCTGGAAATATCATTTCGTACTTTTTGAAAGGCACGGTATGCACATGATATAAATATATATCAACAAATGTAAAGCTTCGTTTAGTTAGAAAAATCATTTTAAAGTTTATTTACAGCACTAATTTCAAAGTTAATATTATCTATATAAATTAAGTTGAATAAAGTGTCGCCAGTGATAAACAGGAAGTAAAATTTTCATTAGAGGGACTCTCCTCAACTTTTAAACAACAAATGAAATATGGAAGCAATCTTTCCTACACTTATGGTTTCTTTCCCATTCTTCTTCGTTTCTCTGGGAGTGGTGCAACAGGACGATTCGAACATAACTCAAAAGATCTGATTCGTATCAAGTCCCTGATATACCTAGGCCATTTTAATGTGCATGATACATATCGAAAACTACCTGTATAGTAAGAGAAACCTTGAAGCGTCGCAAGGTCATGAAAACGCTAAATTTGGCCAAAGCCTCCCCAGGGACAACAAATAAGAGAGGAGGCGATACCAAGAAACAGAGAAAGGGTCATAGAGCGACGAAAGATCGGACCACATGCGAGCCAGGGATAAAAAAGATAGAAAATCTAACATACTTCAGCAAGTAGCAGAATCTCAGAGAGACAAAGTCTGGCCCAAAGAGCTCACAGACAGAGAGGAGGAAGGTGGAACGGGGCCAGCAATCCCCCGAAACGCAGAAGGGTCTTAGAAGCGGCGTTTTTGGCGAGCTCGAGCCCCAGAGAGAGAGAGGAAGCTCCCAAGTGTACAAGAGGGGAGCAAGGAAGCTCTTGAGCGCACAAAGTAGAATGCGTAAACAAAGCAACGCGCCAGGCCGAGGCCACTTCACCAAGAGCTCCACGCAGACTTTTGCCTTCCATAATGCGGCGGCGCAGAAATGAAGCACCAACCACGTGGTATCTTTACAAACCACTCCTCTCTTAATTAAAACACTGGCAAGAACAGGACTCTAATGGAGAGCATCACTGGGCAAACAGTCGACGACGGCGAAGTGTTCACTTCCGCCCACCCGCAAATTACAAGCTTCTTTGGCAGAGACGATGATGTTTACAGCAACCAAAAGATGGGGAGGCTTGGTGACGAGCGGGAGATATGCTATTCGAATTTTTCGAGTACACGCACCTTGAGTTAGAAACTCTCCTTGCGTAACAGGCAATCGATTTTTTTTGGTTTCTCGGGCACACACAGTACCTACACGAGCAACAAGCCGTATACTGTACAGCGGTGCAACAAGCCGTATACTGTATAGCGGTGCAACAAGCCGTATACTGTACAGCGGTGCAACAAGCCGAATACTGCACAGCGGTGCAACACGCCATATACTGTACAGCGGTAAAACACGCCCTATACTGCACAGCGGTAAAACACGCCCTATACTGCACAGCGGTAAAACACGCCCTATACTGCACAGCGGTAAAACACGCCCTATACTGCACAGCGGTGCAACACCCGGTACTGGGCAACTTCCTAATCTCGAAAACGTAACGCAGCTCGTTTTTTAAAGGGGCGGCTGTTTGGAAAAATCGATATATCCCCGATAAGCTGTGGCGCGTAGTAATTCCTTTCTTTATATACCTTCTTCTCAGTCGCTGCCGTACACCTGATGACTAATACCAGGAGCACACTATATGCAATCGCATACACGACCTAGTGCGGGGACGTGCAGCTCGCACGCCGCCTCGGTACAGAGCATAGATACGGTAGCATGAACAACAGGCGAGCCGCGTACCCTCGCATCAGGTTGTGCATGCGGTTGTGAAGTGTGACCCCGAAAAGAGGAGTTGAAAACTTCGAGGGAGACTTCGATAAAGCCAAACAGTCGCGGCGCAAATTTTAGATCGACTGAAAAACTTGCTTTTTTAGCGGGTTGTTGCGCGTCTCTGTGAAATTTGCCAATTTTTATCACAACGTCGGCTTACAGAAAATACCATTAATGGGTCGTAGTGGTAGGTATACCTTTGATGATACTTCGGACGAGGTACAGGTGGCGTTAAGCATGCTACCCATTTGATGCAGAGGTGATGCTGCAGTCCGTGACCAGCGGGATGGCTATACATGCAGCGAGTTATCCCCACAGTTCACGTAGCCGCTTACAGCAGGTTTACCTGGCACTTTCAGTAAGCATGGGTCCAGTAATTTTTTTAATTTTGCAGTCTCTGTACCGGTAACATTTCGAATGTGACGAGGCATTTTGTTGAATAATCTCGCCCCTGTATAGACAATACCTAAATAAGTTACTTCAAGACGTAGGTAGATCTAAAACAAAGTGCACATAACACGAACTGTAAAGCCGTCATTTATGAAATACCTATTAAGCATATCATTACCACTTGTATATTCTACCACTAAACTTCTATGGATAAATTATTAGTTTTGTGCTCTATCGGAAAATTACTATCATAAAATTACTACTTCCTCGCTCTATCGTAATATTACTAGTTTTATACTCCATCGTAAAATTACTACTAACATGGTCCAGCGCAAAATTAGTACTTTTCCATGTTCCACCGTAAACTTGTTGCCGTAGTATAACAACTTTCATGCTACACGGTAAAATTACTACGATCTTGTTCTATCATGGGATTGCTAACGTCAAATCACTACTCCCATGTTTTATCGCCACATGACAGCACTGATATCCTTCTCATCCGCACCCTGCAGCATCCATGCCACAGGACATCTATATAACAATCGTGCACAGCCTTTCACACATTGAATATTCATATATGCACAGCAGCACCAACTGCAGCCCGGCACCGCAATGACCAGATCCAAAGCTTATATAACGACCCTGGCCCAAGCGACGGGCGGCGGGGAGGTAGGACACCCTCTTTTTTTTTTTTTTTTTTTTTTTTTTTTTTTTTTTTTTTTTATCAGCGGGGCATTTTCTGGGTTAAATCAAGAGCGACATACACATTCGATCAGCAGAGCAAAGCCACGGCACCATTTATCATACGCACCATCAATCGCCCGCCCGCGCCGGGTGCAGATTAAGAGTTCATATTTTCCGCAGACGGGAATGAGAGAGAAGCCGAAAAAGCCATCAGGCTTGCAGGAGCATTGTTGCATGGCAGGGGAGGGCGAGGGTATTTTAATTCTTTTCTTTTTGTCCGTATTTGAAGAGTGCGGTGTCACCCGTGTAGGTAACGCTGTGTTTGACACGTTGTGATATATGAGCGCGTCACTCGATTACAAGCGTTTGATCAATTTCGTTATTCGAAAGTGACGTACAATTAATGTCTGTTCACCAAACCGTAGAGCGCTCACGAAAATTAATTGCTCTCCATTTCGATGCGGACGTGGCTGCGATAGTACAACATTTCTATGAAGCTCAGGTTGGAATCGTATTAATAACACACCTGTAGATATTAGGTTCAAGAAGAAATAGTACTAATAGCAGAGATATGCGGTACGTGGTAAATAGTAGTACTAGTATAAGTTTTTACTAGCGCTTCAGTGGCACTCTGCCTATACCTCGCCGAACCATTAATCGGAAGGCGTAAGGTGCAACTTCGACTTCCGGAACTACTGTCCGTTCTCCGACTATGATTCCTCAAAATAATTCGTATTTCGCGATAATGTCAACTCAAGCAAACACCTAACAGTTAAATAATATATAGACATATGTAAACTGAAAGTTCTCGGTGCACGGCCTGACTTTATCCCTTATAAGTATTAGCACTAAAAATTGCTCATTGAGCCACAACTCCTTAAGGAAAATGTAATTATGTTTTAATAAAAAACTTCAAAAGCACTGTCTAGGCGCCCTATGTAAAATTATAATCGGGTTGTCAACATTTTTAAAACGAATAATTAATTCATAATTATTAGTCAAGTCCAAGGTAATGACAAAAATTTCAAAAGTGTGCGTACCCCGCCGTAGGTTATGTCAAGGAGCGTAATAAGACCTGAAATCTACATTAACTGAGGTGTCAAATATTAAAAAGAATTGTTGGGCCCAACGCGTTTCTCTGTTTTTACAGATTTTTAAGGGCTAGATAAGTGGCTAGTACGAGACCAGCCACATACGCAGGTTTCGCTCAGGAGAGTACTTGATGATACTTGCAATACACCTAACTTCATTTTCATTAATTGGGTCCTGAACTTTTGACTAAACTTATGAATTGGACTTCAGGTGTCTGAGTCGGATGCTTCAATTCCAATTTCGACGGCTAGAAACAGTGTCTTTCCGACTATGACTCGACACAAAAACCCACCTCCAATTCTGCGACCATATAACAAGCATTTTTTCCTCTATGTAATCATAGTCGACGAAATTACGCCACATATGCTAAATATGCATTAGACTATTAATACTGGATATAATTATATAATTGGAACAATTTCGGTAAATATAGCTCAATGATTGAGCTGGTCCCGATAATCTCCAAAGTATCTGAAAAGTGAAAATGTGTCGACAAACAATCATAACCAGGCTTGGTTGCACTACCCTTCTCTCTGCGGTAGGTGACCGCGCCATACGTACAGGATGCACCATCACATTAGTAGTAGAAGTACTACCTTACCTTGAGTTACCTTGAGAGTCTTCGGAAGAAGTCCAGGTGACGTTGTTCACGTCACCCCACGTGTGTGGAGTCACTCTGCTGGGTGTCTTCTGTGGTGCCGCAGTTTGCGACCA
>LQNS02277217.1:2688555-2704361 GCA_001587735.2 Parhyale hawaiensis | reverse complement strand
ACATTCTACTAACATAATGGCAATAGCTCATAGAGGATCGGGGTGTAAGTCCCGGTGTCTTTTTGGGAATGGGCCTTTTGGTTCGTCTACTGCCGCCTATCTAATCTAATCTAATCTATGAGTCACTTAACCTCAGGGACAACCATTATGCGAAGCTGTATCAATAACGCAATGATACTGAGGCTTGTTGACTTTCAGTGCAAATGAAAATTCCGTATTCTCCCCATTAAAGAAGTTACCTTAAAAAAAAAGAGCGCTGGAGACAGGTTTTCCATGCACTCTACATAACAGCGCTGGAACTCAGCTACTGCCCTAGCAACATTTGGGGCCGCCGCGGTGCCGCCCAGAAGCTGAATCGAGGTTTTAGCTTCTGCGGCGACCCTAATGGATGGAAGCGCCTTCAAATGTAGTGTAGGCAACAGTGCGCCTACACAGTACAAGTCGCCATAGAATCACGGGATAGTTGATTACACTCAGTTTTCGGATATAACGCACCTCTGATACTGGAATCCCCTTCCCAGGTACACACAGTAACATAGACCACTTTGTATAACCAACACAGCACTGAGTCGTCTGGAATAAAAAGGAGATACTTGACGGCTCCGAATTTTAGGATACAATGAACATCAGATACTGTAACCGCCTCCAAATGTAGGCGCAACAGTAGGCCTACACAGTGTTGGAGTCGCTACAGAATTACGAGGAAATACTCAATTATACAGCGCACTCTGAATGCTGCGCACCTATAGAAAAACGGCCACGTACTAATTGCTGACGGACCCACCTAAACAGTCGGCCGGTCGGCTCTCGACACAGCACGATCACCAATCACATATTAGTGCTGTCGAGAGCTGTAGCACTGCATGGACATTGGGCAGGTCTTTGTAGCGAGGCAGAGTCAAAGGATCAAAAGATCGCTAATTGAGTGCAGCTGTCCAGCTGTGCATCTCGATGAGAAACCATTTCAACAAGGAGAGTTCATTTAAAAAAATAAGCAAATTGAAACGGATCGAGAGATTAAACAGTGTAATAAAAAACGAAACAGGTGCACAAAATACCGTACGTGATAAAAATGCGTAATATGCGCAGTATGGGCGTAAAATGAGGACGAAACTGGCAATAGGTGCATAAGAAAACGTAGTGCGTTCATAAAAAGCCGCTAAGGAACAAGAAGATTACTAGAAAAAGATGCAAAACACGAGGAAAACTGGGTGCAAGCACTGTGAAAAGTGCACGAAAAACCACGAAATCTTCGAACTATCCAAGGGGCTATACAGCATTAAATAAAAATACAACCATTTCTACTTCACCATGGCTGGAAGTACCCCAGTTTTTCAATTTCAAAATTGCCTTGCAATGGCGTTTCTAAAAGGACGGCACTAACAGTACACGAGCGCAGGCGGTGACCAGCGGAATTTTTTTCTTGGTACGTAAAAGAGTGAGCAATATTGAAGATCGGCCGGTCCCAGGAGGCAATTTATTTCTTCGGAAGAATAATCTTCATACACATGCAATCGATGTCCCTTCGGCGGCTTGAAAAATGGCCTCGTTTCTGAGAGAGCGATGGTTCCTGAGAACGTGGAAGACAATACCTGCAATGAGATGTATCAGAGGAACTTGGGGGGCTTGTCTGCGCCAGAGACGTAGCATGATTGAGAGCTTTGGAGGCTGGGGGTGGGGACGCGATGTGTGCTGCGACCAGAGTACTGTGCAGGTGTACTTTGGTGGTACTCTGTGCCTGGACCAGAGCATTGTGCTAGTGTACTTAGGGGTACTCTGTGACCCGGACCAGAGCACTACACTGGTGTACTCAGGGATAGGTACTCTGCGACCCGGATCAGAGTGCTGGCACTGGTGTATTTTTGAAGTACTCTGTGTGTTGGACAAAAGCACTACACTAGGGTACTTTCGGGTACTCTGCACCCCAGACATGAGCACTACACTAGCGTATATAAGAGTACTCTGCGCCCCGAGGAACTGCTCCTAAATGCTCATACCTTAGACAGACACAGTATGCACATCAGCGTATTTTCCCTCGTTAGAAACACACAGCGTAGGGTATTTGGGGACCATCGCGTAGGGTATTTACTACACCGCAGGGTACTTTTCCAAACTAAAGTACATCAGTTTCGGGGAAAAGTGTAATGCGCAGAACCGACATCCATTTGCTTTCTTTTGCCAAAAAAAGTGATTGATTTTCAAAATATGTGCCGTCTGTACAGTGCACACGTAAACAAGCATGCTGCTTTCAATACTTGAACGTACGCTTGTACTATGCCGTTACGCTTAGCGTGCACTGGGACAATTATATTACGCTCAATGTCCAATGGGACTATCCCTGCTGCGTTTTATATCTACTCGGACAATAACGTTACGTTTAATGTCCACCAGGATTATTGCGACACGCTTAAAGAGGACTGGGACTATTGACTTCATTTAGCGGCAACTGACTCAATAATTACTTTACATTTAACGTGCGCGGGGAATCTTACTTTAGGGATAATTATACTACATCTTCTGTCCACTCGAACAATAATGTTAAGTTTGTTGTTCACTGGGAAATTAATTACGTTTAATGCCCACGGGGACTACTACAGTGCGCTTAATGTGCACTCGGACAATTATCTTACATACGATATCCACTCAGATCATCATGTTACGTTTAATGTCCAACGAGACACTGAGGTGAGTTTAATATGCACTGGACCATAGACCGCAACAGTACTTGACTCTTAGGTCCTAGTGGCCTCTAACGCTGGAGGCCAAAATGGGAAAAAATGGGATTTGCTCAAGAGCTATTATGAACATGTCCAGACACAATCATGCAGGCAAGCGCCCAAGTGCGTCCCCGCCGTATCCAAGATACCTTCTCCGCAAGAAACATGTTGGGTACCTTGGAATTTTTTTTCTTCAGTATAAGATAGGGGGAAAAGAATAGCTCTGAAGAAAATCCCATTTATCCGTTGCCGACTTTTGGCCGCCAGCATCAGACCTAAGAGTCAAGTACTGTTACAGTCTATGACTGGACTATAACGCTACGCGTAAAAACTACTGCGACTAATATGTTACGTTTACTATCCACTGGACTATTACGTTCCGTTTAACGACCACTGGGACTATTACGTTACGCCTAATGCTATTGAGACTACTGTGTTATATTTAATAGCCACTGGGTCTATAACCTACGTCGTAAAAGGTGCTACGCCTACGGAAATTTATATTTAATAGGATCGTGAGAGAATTATAATTTCAACACGTGAGAGGCGGAGCTACGGACAATCTGAGCTATAAAGATCGAATATTATAAAGTCCATTCGATGCGGAAACATTAACTCCGACGGATAATCCAAAAAACCCGCACCACAACAATGCCACCTCGAACCAATCGCGCTTGGAGCGAAGGTAGAAGCGCTGCCGAGCTCTCAAGAGCGGCTCGTAGAGAACCTGGCAAGAGCACTCCGATGACTCGTTCTCAAAAATCCCCGTATATTTGCCAATGTTATTATCACGCAATCAGCAAGATTGTGAGGTAAAGTAATGGAAACATTTGCGTTTGTGTGATGCCACCAGCCTGCCTACACACACACATACAGAAGCGGTCCGAGTGGCGCAGGCAAGCAAGCTCGGGGTGTTGTAATGAGCAAGCGAGAGGCATGAAGCGCTCCAAGAATGCCGCTGGAATAGGACGGAGCTGCAAGAATTCGCACCAGCGGCGCGGGTTGTAGCTATTATCAGGGCGTCGAGATGCCATCTCTTTGACATAATAAAGTATAAACTCATTTCCTGGGGCGCTAAAAAAGCGCCAAAAATCTGGCGAGGTCGCGCTATTGGCGAGAAGGCGACACGACGAGGCGGCGCATTGCGGTGCGGAAATGGCGTCTGTCGGAGGCAAACAGTCCCACCTCGCAGGGGAGGCCCCGGCATGGCCGGAGGGGTACGTGGCTCTGCATTTTACCCTCCTCAGTGGGTACGTCCACACACTAGCATATGTGCAACGTTACTGTTGTCCACATAACAAGGAATTATTGGTACACTAATAGACTGCGCTAACACCAACACTAACTCGACGTTGTCTGAAGTTGCCGACACATTAAAATTGCGGCGAAGAGCTGCACAGGAGCAGGCGCCGAAAACGATATGTCGCAGCAAAAGGAAGCCTTCAGTGCCTGGCCAAACTTGCAATACGACCAAAGAATCGACACGCCGACGCTCTTGAGATCTTTAGAACAAGAAAAACCTACAACGGTCGCGAATACTGACACCAATGCAATCCTTACTGCAGTTTACGTATTTTGAGCTTCAGTGGCGACAAAGAGTGCGTTTTTGATGATACGGTAACGGCCGAACTCGTACGGTAGCAAAGCTTGTATCCCGTATACCACTTAGTTACAAGGAAGGAAGGAGGCACGTCCTTAATTTAAAGTTACTCAAGTTAGTAACTGCTATCACGGACCCCTACAAATATCTTAGCTACACAGTGTTATTATTATTATTAAATCACACCAGACCGGCGACGGGGGAACGGAGAAGCTCCATGAGGTTGACAAACCCCCACGCAACCAGCCCAGCAAGTGAAGAAAAAAAAAAAAACGAGAGAAGATCCGAGATCACAGAATAGCTCTGTGTAGTAGGAAGATACTTATATAGCAAGCCAGAGAACACAGCCAAATCTATTTATTTTATTACCAGTAGGTGAAGAGCAACAGCAGCAGCTCAGAAATGACAACTGTTGTTCCAGTTCGTATCCAAGATGCCCTACTTTTCTTCTGTCTAATGCAGAAAGCGTATCGTGCCAACACTTGAAGGCTACAAAAATTCCCATTAGTCTTGCCAACATATATGCGCGAAACATGGCTTCCCAAGGTTCACTAGGCTTGTGAGGAAAAAAAAAGAAAGAACTCATTCTGGATACTTTGTGTTCATTCCTAGGACACGGGCCGTCTTGTGACTTACGTGACTGCAATCCTGGGGAGATGCAACACCTTTGGTATTTCCACAGCTATACCAAGGCTCTTTGCATTTCTTGCACTTCAAGGTTAGATGAACGCTCCCGAGTCCTTAACAGTACAACGGCTTTTACTGGCAGTTATATGTCCTCAGCACTAACTGTCGCTGCGGAGCAGCTATGGCTCTCTGCGTCCACCTGGATCATGCACTGGTCCAGCTGCCTGTGTCCATCTGGATCAGTGGTTCCTCCAAACGGTGCTCAGCGACGAACAAGTGGGGGCGACTAGGTGCGTCGCAAGAAAGTTAAATATCACAAGAACAATCTAATTTTATTTTATGTAGTATGCTGAGAAATGATGTGACCGTGGTAATATATGTGAGAAGTTCAGTAAAATTCCGCTAATCGGAATGAAACGCGCTGAAATATTCAAATTTATTCACGGGTGCGCAAAGAAAATAAAAAGTCCAGAAATCACTGAATTCCGGACGTTGTCTATACGTACTTCCCGCCTACGGAAAAGCTAAAAGCCTACGCATGTAAGTGCGTTGCAGTCAGTGGGCGGAATTAAAAAAAAACGTATCTTTGCGCTGCACCAAACCCTCGGCCTGTACAGCAGTCGTAAGCACGCAAGAGCGACCGTAGGGCAGTGAAATACCTCGAGCAAAAGTTGCTGTGGCGGCGGCGGCGGCCGTAGCAGGAGTTTGAATAATTAAGACGCTTAATAAAAATACAATGAGCACAACGTAAGCCTAGTCTTTGTGCATGGCAAACAGCGCACTGCATATGAAACTGCCGAGCTGGCATGGTGATCAGGAAAGAGCAAATCTTTGTCTTTTGTCAAGTGCGCGGGCTCGTGAAATTCGTTTCTAAATAAGTCATGACTGAGAGCAAATGTGCTGCTGGTGCAAAGAGAATTAGACCGACGGCTCAACAGAAGTACTGGAAGCGAAGGGCCGAGCCAGTTCTTTGCAAGTACGAAAGGAAAAATTCAGTGACCAGTGCAGTGATGGAAGATTGAATGCTGCAGACATACTGTACAAACGGGGGCGACACTCACGTAAGTGATACAAGAGTGGATAGGCTACATTGCAGTTGTGAAACGGAGTTCGACACTTATTCGAATGACACATAATTAAATATTTGAGACATAATGTATATGCTAAGACGGTTTATGGTTATTACATAAGATTAGATAGTAAACAATAGACGGATGAAGGGGCACATTACCATGGAGCATCAGGGTCTTCGGTAGGCTACGCTCCGGCCTTCTATGAGCTGGTGGGCACTTGGGAATATGCACATCCCAATCGGAAATAGTTAAGTGATTATCCGATATTACCCGATGCCCTTCCTATAGATAACAGAAAAATGCCTAAAACCTTCCGGTAGAATACTACTCTACCGCAGGTCACTTTACAGTCATAAAACTCACGAACAGCGTTTGTTCTGCTGTTGATATTAGATTTCCGTGGCGTGAAATAAAAAGACTCGTCGATAAAATTTAGATGCCTTGCCCCAATTTAATCTTGTCATCCCCTAAGGATTCCAATGTAGGTACACATCTTGTATTAGAGACGATACAGTGAAAGGTTACCGTTCAACAACAGAATAATAAGTGGCCACCGAGAGGAACACGTTATTAACTTCAAGGAGTAAAACAAAAACTGGCGAAACTTTCTCGAAGTGGCTATTGAAAAAGGCGCTGTGAAAGTGTTCGAGGAAGAAACCACGCGTTGCGTTTTCACAATACACAATAATGAAGCGGATATCTAGAGATACCGCCAGCAGTGCCAGAGTTACCCGACAGTATGGGCTCTATGTTACCATACAAAATGGAAATTACTGAGCATTTTACACAGCTAAGTATGCGAGATACGTAAACAAAAATTACAGCGCAGCAAAAATACGCGAGATACGATCAACGCAAAGACTTGCGTTTCTTCGACTAAAGTAGAACATGCTGGATCGGTGTCCTGAGACCGATGCCTCTCGAAGTCACTGTCAAATATCCTGAGTTTTCTTTCATATGTAGCGAAAACACAGGACGTCCAGCCGAAAGGACTATCGTCTGCAGCGCCTTACACTGTGAACATGATCTTTTATCAGGCTTGGGGCGTGTTTTCGAATGTTGGAAGTTCATGGATACCTTTGATATTAATAGGGGCTTAGGAGTTTCCGGGGAATAGATATAGGGTACAGCTATAGGATCACTAAGGGTCAGGAGAGATGACAGGGAACACTTGCTGTTTCATATATGCTGTTGTTTTATATTTTCTTACATATGTTAATTTAAACATTTTTAATCCATCTTTATCCCTATCAAAAATCAGCACCGGCCCTAAATTTTTTTAGGGATGAATTTCAGAACGAGGAGCACCGTGGAGCACATTGCAAGTGAAAAAAGGAAAATCCACATACGAAGGAGCGCTAGAACCCGTCAGTGCGCTTTCATTGAACAGCAGATCGGAATAGAAAAGAAAGAACAGAGCAAAGATTGTCAGTAGAAACGGAAGAAAATGTTTATTGAACTACAGGAGAAACATCGAAACCGAAAAGGAAGAACAGAACAAAGATTGTCAGTTGAAAAGGGAGAAAAAAATGCCGGTTGAAGTAAAGGAACAATGACGGAAAAGAAAAGAAAGAACAGAACAAAGATTGTCAGCAGAAAAAGGAGAAAAAAATGCAGGTTGAACTAAAGGAACAATGACGGAAAAGAAAAGAAAGAACAGAACAAAGATTGTCAGCAGAAAAGGGAGAAAAAAATGCAGGTTGAACTAAAAGAACAATGACGGAAAAGAAAAGAAAGAACAGAACAAAGATGGTCAATAGAAAAGAGGAAAAAAATACATGCCGAAGTACCTGAGCACTGGCACGAAGCGACGCACACACACACTCACCGCTGGACTCCAAATCAATGGGGAGAATCCAATTAAACGGGACCAACATTTTGTCGGGGGGACGGCGCGCCCGAATGCGGTGTGTGTGTGTGCATATGACGTGACAGCTGGTGGTGAGTGATGAGATGCCGCGTACAGCTGGCGTTCGGACGCCTGTCACTCACGGCTGGCAGCGGTGCCAGCGCCACTGCTGATATCACGGCTGTTTATTTGGGTATTAGATGCGTGTTTGTAACGGCCATTACGTTACCATTTACAGAGCGCTGTCGATGCGGTTTCTCGTTGCTGCGGAAATGCAGGCGGTAGCGGCACGAGTGCGCTAACTACGTCGGGTGGCATGCACAACACCACGCGGATCTCTACCGAAAACAACCTAAGATTAGATACACGGACCAAGAGTGTCCATTGCCCGAGAGGAAACGAAGCCTATATTTCAGCCTACTCTACTGAACCACTGCGATAGCAAAAAGTGCACTACAGTTAGCAGAACTCAAGGGTAGTAGTAAAGGCAGCTGCTGGTTTGAGTATGCAAGCCTGAATACTGAAACTAAATGGATTGTAGTAGTACCGGTAGTGACAACTTATGTTCGACTGGTAGAAAGACAAGATGATAATGCAGAAAAAAACAGCAAAATGGCAAAACGAAGCAGGTTATGGATTGATGCACGAGCTACGGAGATGTGTTCCAAGCTGAAAAGGGCTATGTTCTTCGCGCTAATCTAGACGAGGTTCCCATTGAAGGTGAATGGCAGGGATACACAGCACGTGATGAAAGAGTCTCGACCACAAGCAAGAAATAGTTATCGGTGCAAGAGTTCGGCTCCATGCAAAGTGTGGCGTCTGAAGGTGGCAGTGCGAGGACGCGGTGCAGCGACCATTGCCTGTGTACCATTGAGTTTCCAAGCGATGCGGGAATCGTAGTAGACATCGGTGCACACGGTACGAAGTACCTAGTTGGTGAAACGGTAAAAATGCATAGCTAATCTTTTCATGAAGTAGACTTTCTCGTAGGAACCATCCGACATGAAGTGTAGCATCTCGTTACGGGAGAAAGAGGTAACAAGTTGGAAGTTGTATGCGGCGCATCAGTTACACACGCGCAGTGTTGCGTGTACGTACAACAGAGGATGCGCAACACAGCCGTTATACACACGCGCAGTGTTGCGTGTATAGCGATGTGCGCAACACAGGAGACAGGTGGCAGCCTCCCACGGCGCTCCTACGCTCCATCGGCTTGAACAGCCGCAGGCGCTGGACCGATGCTGCAGGCAGCGTGGGGGAAACTGCTGCAGGTAGAGCAGATAATGCAAGTGCAGGTGGTGCACTGCAGGCAGCGTGAGGGATACTGCTGCAGGTAGAGCAGATAATGCAAGTGCGGGTGGTGCACTACAGGCAGCGTGAGGGAAACTGCTGCAGGTAGAGCAGATAATGCAAGTGCAGGTGGCGCACTGCAGGCAGCGTGAGGGAAACTGCTGCAGGTAGAGCAGATAATGCAAGTGCAGGTGGCGCACTACAGGCAGCGTGAGGAAAACTGCTGCAGGTAGAGCAGATACGGCAAGTGCAGGTGGTGCACTACAGGCAGCGTGAGGGAAACTGCTGCAGGCAGAGCGCTGCAACCCACGTACACTATATGACCTAAAAACGCAAAAGCCAGCAGCATCTAACGTTATATAAAACAATACTGTAGCACCGAACGCAATTCAAAAATTGATAAAAATTGCTAAAAAGCGAGAGAGAGAGCGTCCATTTGCTGTAGCACCCAGAGAGATAAACCATCTCCACCGGGATGTAACGAAAGCATTGCCGAGAAGAAGCGAAAACATAACTTCGGCGACCTACACAAATTCAGAGCAGTTGTTTCTAGAAAGTTGGTAACTTGGTGCGGAGCGACGAAGCGGTGCGGCGGAGCCCAAATGGCGCTCGCTACGCATGCAGGCTTCGCGCAGAGCGAGAATATGGTGAGCTTCCGGGCTTCCCGCAGTGGATACATTTCTTCTTTTTTCATGGGACGTATTTCTCTACCTCGTGAAATTTTACCCTAGCAGTTCTGCAGGACGACACCGCGTCTATCGTATTTTTTGGGAGGGAAAAGTTCCTTTTTGGGCGGAAATGCAGAGAAAAAACAGAGAGAGAGAAAGAGGGAGGGAGGAAGGATAAAGATCGGGAGTGAAATATAAGGAATAGCTGTGTAGTCGAAATACAAACTTTTTTTTGCTATAAATGTGAGATATGTTGCACTAGAGGATCGTAAGTGAGTACGTGTAAGGGTAGCGGCGTACCCAGGAAGTAAGGGACTGCTATGAACGAGCACTCAAAAATATGTAAGACGGAGAATGGTAACAATATAATAACAATGTGACGACATGAAATCAGTGATTACAATTACATAAAAAACTGAGCATAACAACAATGTAATATTAAAGTAATGGCTTAAAAATTAAAATGAGTGATGGAAATGACACAAAAATGGGAGAACAACCACCAGATAACAGCAATGTAATGTAAATAATATAATAGAAGTGATGATAATAACTGCAATTACAATAACTATATTGCAATAAAACCGACGATGATAATAGTAACTAGAGCACTCTGAAAGCGCATACCTCCGTGCCTTTTGATGGCGATGACAGTTTCTGTAATTTTCTTAAAGGTCCGTTGGTAATTTCTTAAATTATATTTTGACAAGTATTCTGACAAACATCGGTCAAACACACAAACGCAAGAACCGATCATCTTCAAAGTTTTATTATAACCTCTTCGCGAATACATAGATACCTAACAACTCATGTAAATTTTTATAAAAATCTATTCAATACATTTTGACTTGTTTTGCAAATAAGCATAAAATCAAACACAGCGACCTAACAACTCAAATTTTATAGAAATCCGTCAATAACTGTTCTAGTTATGGCATTAAGAAAAAAAAGAGGCATACAAACCAACAACCGGATGAGCGGATCTTCAACAAAGTTAATCATCTGTTTCTCTTAAAATGCCTAACAATCCCTGTAAATTTCGTCAAGATACATCTATAACTTTGTGCGTTATCTGGGTGACAGACGGAGAAACAGACCGAAAAACTCGACAAAAACATAACCTCCTTGGCGGAGGTAATTACAATGGCAATATATAAATAACAGCATTGCAGTTATACCAACAATAATAATTATTTTTACAATAGTATATTAATAACAGCATAACAGTAATAAGAGTAACAAACTACTAGTGATAATAACAACAGCGAACAATACTAACTAGAGATGCACATCAGAAAGCCAAGACTTCCGCGAAGCATGCAAGCACAAACAAAATTCAAGTCAGCTGCGGCGCCGCCCAGTCGCTAAATTGAGGTTTACCTTCTGCGGCGGCAATGATTTTCGAAAGGGAGGAAATGCTAACCACAATTTCTAGAGGGACCCGAAACCACAATTTTTTTCCGGACCATCGCCAACATTTAATCATCTTTCTCGCGACCACCAACATTTAATCATCTTTCTCGTGACCGCCAACATTTAATCATCTTTCTCGAGAGCGCCAACATTTAATCATCTTTCTTGTGACTGCCAACATTTAATCATCTTTCTCGTGACCGCCAACATTTAATCATCTTTCTCGTGACCGCCAACATTTAATCATCTTTCTCGTGACCGCCAACATTTAATCATCTTTCTCGTGACCGCCAACATTTAATCATGTTTCTCGTGACCGCCAACATTTAATGATCTTTCTCGTGACCGCCAACATTTAATCATATTTCTCGTGACCGCCAACATTTAATCATCTTTCTCGAGAGCGCCAACATTTAATCATCTTTCTCGTGACAATTGTAACGCAGAACTTTCCCGCATGTTTCCTGAATATCCATCTATAGGTACCTTTTTTCAGCTATTTTGTTGATAGATACACTAATAAATTCAGGCAAAAACGCAACCACTTTGGCGACGGTAATTATAGTGGCATATTTATCGAAGAAGGTGACTACATCGTGTGTTTACATGGCAAGTTGCATGTAATTCAAGTGTTGAATCACAGAAGAGATTCGAGAGCTATTGTGAAGCACAAAATAAAAAAAATGGCTTTGCTATACCGCGTGTCTCAGAAAGAAGGTGATCCAAGTTTAATAATTTATTATTTGAATGCTGCTCTACTCATACATATTTAGTAGCCATGGGAATAAAATTTAGAACAAGAGCTTTCAAATGAGACTAGTACACGCCTTTTTACCCTACCGGATAGATGAATAACCTCTACATAAACTCATGTCATCGAAACTGCAGTGGTGCACTTCATGATCCTTGTCACTGGTGTCAGCGAGATCTGCAGCAAACATTGAAGCAGTAAGGGAGCAGCTGACCGAACATCCAACAGAGACAAGTGCAAGACGGAATGGCGTTGGATTATTTCGAGCAACTTTCAACCGAATCACTCGTCTAGACCTGCATTTCCATCCTTATCGAATCCACGTTCGAAGCGAACTTCTGCCACCAGATTTTCCAAGACGTCAACACTTTGCGGAGTGGCTTTTAGGTGATTGGTGATGAAGCTTCCTTTGCCATGAATGGGAAAGTGAACACGCACAACGTTTTGCATTATGCCCCAGCTGGGCAAAATCCAGAATTCAACTTCGATCGGAGCAAAAGCAGGGATAAAATTCACAGTTTGGATTGGAATCTGCGGCAACGGATTACTCGTTGGACCCTTTTTCTTTGAGGGTAATGCAGATGATCCAGCAAGAGGTCATTACCCAGATGCACTTCAGGCGTCAGCAAAATGGCGTGTTCCGCTCTGTTTGGTGGGCACAAGACAGGGCACCAGCTCACCGCGGCATCGCTGTCCGTCATCTTCTCAGAGCACTTTTCAATGATTGTGAGGTAGCATTGCACCACCCAGTTGAATGGCCCCCCAGGTCACCTGACCTCACCCCCCCCCCCTGCGATTTCTTCTTGTGGGGGTACATGACAAACAAAGTTTACACCACAGTACCACGTAACCTGGAGGATTTGCTTGATCGAATTCGCAGAGAAGTGGACGATCTCAAGAACAATCCCGACATGATCAGGCGAGCAGTCGGTGACATGCGACGGCGATGTGAGCTTTGCTTGCTTAGAGGAGGTTGCCACGTCGAATCGTTAGGCGCTTAAATGTTAAAGATTAAGAACAGTTGTACCTTTATCATGTTTGTATCAATGATTATTCGTATCAAATGTTTTTATCAATGATTAATCATATCGAAGTCCACATCAATGAAGTGCACCAATGCAGTTTCGATGGCATAAGTTTATGTAGCTGTTATTCATCTATCCGGTAGGGTAAAAAGGCGTGTACTAGTCTCATTTGAAAGCTCTTGTTCTAAATTTTATTACCATGGCTATTGAATATGTATGAGTAGAGCAGAATTCAAATAATGAATTATTAAACTTGGATTACCTTTTTTCTGAGACACACGGTAGTAAGGAGAATTTAAGCGCAATCTAGACACACCTCACTACGTCTTCAATGATGCCACTACAGAAGACTTGGCAACAGGAACAACTAAGAAAGTGACGTTATAGAAGTTAGGGAAGAAGCACCCGCCCTTAGCAGGTACGTGCTGGTAGCAGGAAGAGGTGCAGGAGCGGGGAAGGGGGCTCACGAAGGGGGAGCGGCGCCCCCTAAGCTGTCGGGTAACACACCGGCAGGACGGGGAACGGAGCGCTAATCTGCTTACGGCGAGATGGGGAGACTGGGTTCTGTGGGATATGCGAGCTGGTACCTACCGTACCTGGAGCCCGGTGCTGTATCTGGAGCTCGGTACCGTACCTGGAGCCCGGTGCTGTATCTGGAGCTCGGTACCGCACCTGCAGCTCGGTACTGTACCTGGAGCCCGTTGCTGTATCTGGAGCTCGGTACCGTACCTGGAGCCCGGTGCTGTATCTGCAGCTCGGTACCGTACCTGGAGCCCGGAGCTGTATCTGCAGCTTGGTACCGTATCTGGAGCTCGGTACCGTACCTGGAGCCCGGTACTGTATCTGGAGCTCGGTACCGTACCTGGAGCCCGGTGCTGTATCTGCAGCTCGGTACCGTACCTGGAGCCCGGAGCTGTATTTGCAGCTTGGTACCGTATCTGGAGCTCGGTACCGTACCTGGAGCCCGGTACTGTATCTGGAGCTCGGTACCGTACCTGGAGCCCGGAGCTGTACATGCAGCTCCGTGCTGTACCTAGAGCCCAGTGCTGCATCTGCAACTCGGTAGCTATTGTATCTGCAGTTGGGTTCAGAACCTCCACTTGTGCTGCGTATCGTGCACGTGACTACGCCAGGTGATGAAAGATATACATACAACCATTACGCGCATGGATAGTAGCTACTTGACAATAAGATTGAAGAATCACGTGAAATTTCTTATATTTCATTCGTTAGTAGTGCAGACCGGCCGCTGGAAGCGCTTAGTACGATTTACACGGAACTATTTTTTTTTTCAATGAAAATCCAATGACGAGCAGATAAAAGCTTGACGTGCTAGCCAAGTTTCGGTACTACATAGAATCAGTGGCGGGCGGGGGTAGGAATTCGTAGCAATTCTAAAAAAGGTGGTATCAAAATATTGGCTGCAGATAATTTCATGATAGGTACTGTATAAACTTTGCATAAAAATTCAAACTATAACATATATACCAGAGCTTACGACCAAGAAACACGTTCTGCACAGGTTGCGCCGTCTCACGTAGATACATTGGGCGTCCTAGGTATTGTATCTGTACATGCAACATTAATAGACGACAATTTTGAGCGCATTACCGGTCATTGACACCCATTTTATTTACATCGCAATGCAATTATAAAAACTGACACAAAATCAGCTGACTTTAGACTTGGACGAAGAGCTGACAAAAGATGACGCCACGACCAACACCCAGAAGAAGATCCGTAAAATATTTTCAAGATTAATAGAGAAAATGACGCTGACGCAACATTAACGAACGTTCGAGTCTGTCTTTTTACACACTGAACACAACAATGAAAGTCTGTCACCGTACCCCCCTTGTAGGTATGAAGAAACGGGAAAACCATATTTTTGGTAGACGAGAGTTATTGAAGACAGCAGCGGCAAACCGCCCAGAGCCCGAAGAAAGAGCACTCATCATACACGATGTCACAAACAATGCCTTTCTTACGATAATTTTAACCCAATTATGCCCAACCATTTTAATGAATCTCGTACGAATAATACTATTTTTGTTGTCCTATATATAGGGCACTGAGCATACATGGGTAACGTGCAACTCGGTCCTCAAAAAGGTTAGTAATGCTTCCAGGCCATAGCATGAAACCGAGGAAAAAGAACAGCAGTGTGTGTGAATCATGAAGGGAAATCCCTGTATACAGTATACATACAAAGGAACACTGCACAGGGAATCAGCAAGTGGGCAGGCCACTTCCTGACTTCGATATTCTCTTCCGCAAAATATTTCTTCACTTTCTTTGCAGTATGGCACGGAGCATTGTCCTGCATAAAAATTGCTGGCTCGTTTGGTGATGATCGTAGAGATGGGATAACATATCGCAGTACAAGATTGAGATACACATTAGCATTGCCAGTTTCCTTAATGGCCACCAACGGTCCAACTCCATCAGATGGAAACATGCCCCACACCATTACGCTACCTCCCCCATGCTTTACAGATGTTCTGACACATTTCGGGTTCAGCCCGTCACCTATTGCACGTCTAACATACCGTCTGCAATCAGATCCAACCAAATTAAATTTACTTTCGTCGCTGAAATGCACTCTTTCCCAGTCTACATCTCTCCAAACGATGAGCCTTGCCGCATATTCAAGTCTTGCTTTGTTACTCGTCTTACTGATAAGTGGTTTAGTGGCAGGACTGCGTGCCTTTAACCCACATGCATTGAGGCGACGAGAAACTATAGCGAGACACTTCTATGTTGTTATTGACCTTCAGCTTTCTGGAAATTCCC
>LQNS02277217.1:2675408-2686749 GCA_001587735.2 Parhyale hawaiensis | reverse complement strand
GAGCTACCATATATTGGATAGCAATAAGTTTTAAACAGCTGAATCTTGACATTCAGGGAACATCTATTAAACTGCCGTAATATCTGATTGCCTGTAGCATTTAAACGTCTAACCTGTCGTCCAATGTCTGCGCGCAATCATCAAGTTTTTCATCAATGAGATGTCCCAGATACACAAAGCTGTGGACATAGGATAACTTCACACCGCTTAATATTGTATGCCTAATCCTGCACTGCTTGCTACGCTGAGGTTTAAACAACACGCATACAGTATTATTCGTGTTGTACACAATATCAAGCATCTGAGTTTCATCATCACATATGGAAACTAGCTTTTGGAGAGAACTGTGATGTGGAGCAAGAAGCACCATATCATCAGCGTAACTGATTGCATTAATGCAGCGCCTACCCATGAATCACCCAACTCCACTACCATTAAGTCTGTCATGAATGTCATCAATAAATTTGTTTTAATATCTGATGCTGAAAACAAGCACTATGTATTAATGAAAAGTTTGAGCCCGTTTGTGAATGTGTCAAATCATAGAAAAACATATGTTTGCCCCTATTCCCAGGTAGCAAACATAGTTCCCAAGAATATTCCTGAATATTAAGTTGATCCTCTGAAGCACCGGAATATCTAATTTCCGTAACTGAATATTCTGGAATTCACGACGATATCAAGCATAAATGCAGCCTACTTAGTATATTCTAGGACATTCGATTCCGAATATTGTATATTAGTGATATCTATGCATATTCAGTATTATATATTCGTTGATATTCATCTTTAAATATTACAGGAAGTTCTAAATATCCTCATTAGTAGATTCACATACATCACATGGAATCAAAGAATATATCTATCAGGCGATTTCATATTCACATGCTCGTGTTATTCCTATCTTCAAGTCAGGCAGTGTGAATGATGCGGGTAATTGTAGACCCATATCTACGTTGTCTATCTTCAATAAAATTTTAGAGAGAGCCATTCATTAAAAAAAATTCATTTGAGGCTATCAAACTTCCTTTTATCACATAACGTAATTAGTAATCAGCAGTTTGGCTTTCGAACTATATCTGATACTACACTCACAATTTTACTTCTGCCCAGGAGGTTATGTTTAAGTCGTGTTGGTCTGCCTGTCACCAGGATAACTCAAAAATTTATGAACTGATTTAGACGAACTGTACAGGGATTGTTAGGTATTTTAGCAGAAACAGATGATTAACTTTTGGTGAAGATATGTTCATCCGCTTGTTTGTTAGTTTGTCTGTCACATTTTTCTCAATGCCATAACTCAAAAAGTTATCGATGGATTTTCATCAAGTTTACATGAGTTGTTAGGTATATTACAAAGGGTAAATGATCAAATTTTTTAGATGGTCTGTTCGTTCGTTTGTGGGTTTGTTGCTGTGTTTGATTTTACGTTTGTGACCGCAATAACTCAAAAAGTTTCCAGTGAATCTGAATAAAAACTTACAGGAATTTTTAATAATATGAAAAGACATGGCTGATTAAATTTTGGTGCAGATCGACTGATTTGTTTCCATGTCAGAGTTGTCTTTGTCATAATGTTTGTTAGCTATAAATCATTAAGTTTTGAATGGATCTTCATGAAATTTTCACAGGAGTTTTTAATAGTGATAGATGGCAAAAATGGTTTAATTTTTGTGCAGATCGGTTGATTTGTTTCTATGTTTAAGTTGTGTTTGCCATAATGTTTGTTAAGCAATAACTCAAAAAGTTTTGAATTCATCTTGCAGGAGTTGTTGATAATGTTAAAAGATATAAATGGTTAAATTTTGGTGCAGATCGGATTTTTCGCTTGTATGTTTCACTTGTGTTTGTCATAATGTTTGTTAGCAGCATAACTCAAGCAGTTACTAAAGGATCTTCAAAGAAATGCAGAAACTGTTAATACTATTAAAAGGCACAAGGCAGTGTTGCCCAAAAAGTTCGTTCAACTTTCAGTGGCTACGCTGATGCATTATTCTGCAGTGTACAGTACTACTTTGCAAAATACTTGTAATGTATAAAATGTATTTGTGTGTAATAAACCTATCAAACCTATAACCATATGTTTTTTTAAAAAGCGCTGGTCATGCTCGTGAGCGGTCTGTCATCATATACAGTGGAGTTAGAAAGCGGGACTACATTCAGTCAGTGCCGTCTAAGACGTACGTTGTGTTGGGTGGTTGGTTTACGAGCGCGCTGCATACCCTTACTAGTGTTGTGGAAAGTGTTCTTTCTTCTTGACAAATATAATAGAAAAGTGACTGCCTCTCAGATCAACAAATTAGGTCAAAAATGTGTTACACTTTCTAGAAAATACTGATGAGTTATTTTTCCGCGAGATTTGATTCATTCTCAATGTCTCAGTGGTTAGCATGTTAAAAGACATGAATGATTAAATTTTGGTGCAAATCGGTTGATTCGTTTCCATGTTCCAGTTGTGTTTGTCATAATGTTTGTTACGCAATAACTGAAAAAGTTTTGAATGGATCTTCATGAAATTTACAGGAGTTGTTAATAATGTTAAAAGGCAAAAATTTTAAAATTATTTGCATATTGGTTGATTTGTTTCTATGTTTCAGTTGTGTTTGTCATAATGTTTGTGACGCAATAACTCAAAAGTTTTGAATGGATCTTTATGATATTTACAGGACCTGTTTATAATGTTATAAGACATAAGTGATTAAATTTTGTTACAGATTGTTGGCTCGTTTGTATGCTTAATTGAAAGTAGATATCAAGGTTCATGAAATATATTTATACTATTTTCAGAGTGGTGAAAGAACTTTCAATTATCTAACCAAATATGTCTCACCTGAAAAAAAAAACTATTACATGATTAGGAAAGAACACTTAAGGTTCAATAGAAGCATCACATATGTCGAATCTTGCTCTGATGAGGATTTTCAAGAAAATATTTCCGAATTCAATGCTGAACACCCATGTTTGGACGGAGAAGTAAGTTTTGGCAATACTAATGATGTTCAGAAAGCAGCTACAGTTAAGGAGCAGGAGAACGCCGGAAGTGATGACGCATCAGAAATTACCAACAGTGATTCAACTGTATTAGAAGCGGGAAGCGACACCGACGCATCTTTTTCTCTTGAAAGTTATGATAATTTTTTTCCGAAATATTTTTGCCCACATGAGCACTCGCCCCCTGCTGTTGAGAATGAAGAAGATATAAGTAACGGAAAATCTACCACTCAAGAAGAAACTCCTGTCATAGAGGAATCGAATGAGCTTGAAGCTAAGAATCCTGCACTGCAAGACAAATTGTGCGATTGGTATAACAAAAACAATGTTTCTCTGAACTGCTTTAAGGAATTGTTGTTCATCTTGAGACCTTTTCATCCACAATTACCCGGTGATCCCAGAACTTTACTTCACAGAGTGCATCGTGATGAATATGTTGGCCAAAATATACAAAAGCTACGAAATGGTGAATTTATATATTTTGGTGTTGAAAGTAGGTTGAAAGACATTAACTGTGAGGGTTACAAAAGCCAATTTTTTCTTGACTTTAACATAGATGGGGTGCGTCTTTATAAGTCTTCATCTATACCGTTTTGGCCAATACTTTGTAGCGCAAAATTTGATCTGCATGAACCAGCTACAAGCGAACCCTTTATTGTGGCCATTTTCTGTGGCGAGAAAAAACCTGAAATAAAACCATTTATGGCTGAATTCTGTCAAGAGATGAATTTGCTTCTTAAAAATGGTGTTATGATACGAGGAAGGCGCACTACAGTCAAAATCCGTGCCTTCATAGCCGATGCTCCTGCCCGCTCTTTTATTAAGCAAACCATTGGACACACAGGATATAGTGCCTGCGAGCGATGCGTGGTTAAAGGTACTTCTAAGAAATTACAAAGAAAAGGCCGTACCAGTCAATCTATTTCTTATAACTCATGTAGTCAACCAAAGAGAACAAATGATTCATTCAGACAGAAAACCGATAATAAGCATCATAAGGGCGTTAGTCCTCTTGAAGATCTTGAAATAAACATGGTAGACCAGTTCGTATTGGATTACATGCATTGTGTTAACCTGGGAGTAATGCGACGTTTGTTGAATTTTTGGGTTAATAATTCATCGTATAAGGTGTCAGCATCGGGGAAACAAAAAATTAATGATAATTTTTTTAAAATAAAAAAATTTATTCCAAAAGAGTTCAACAGGATACCGCGAGACCTAAGTCATTTCGAAAGGTACAAGGCAACTGAATTCCGAACAATCTTGTTGTATATTGGGGTGGTTTGTTTCAAGTCACTTCTATCGGAGAATATGTACGAACATTTCTTAATTCTTTTCATTGCAATGCGCATATTTTGCGACGAAGAACGAGTTAAAGACACAGAAACAGTAGATTACGCAGAAAAACTGTGTCGCCTGTTCATCAAGCAGTATAAAAAAATTTATTCGGAGGAAAGCGTTGTTTTTAACGTTCATTGTCTTCTTCATATCGCAGATGATGTCCGAAAATATGGAGCTCTTGACCAAATAAGTGCCTTTCCTTATGAAACAATGTTAGGCAAAATTAAAAGAAAAATCCGTTCTGGTAACCAACCGCTTCAGCAAATATGCAAGCGAATAACCGAAGGAGCTTTTGCTAATAACAGTATAAAGAGCCTATACAAAAACAGTTTGAACAACATCATCCCAGGAAGATTGAAAGATTCGTGTATCATGTTGAAAGACAGGAGGGTAATGCTCGTTACAAAAAGGGAGGACCACATGTTGAAAGGTCGGCGGTTCCTTGATAAAAGAACTGTCTTCCATAACCCTTGCGACTCATCTTTCATAGATGTATACTTGCTAGGTAAAGTAATGGAGGACATTGAAGTGAATGAGTCTGAAATTTATAGAAAATGCATGATAGTGCCTTGTTTGGAGAAGTGTATGATCATGCCACTGTTACAGTGAATTATGTCAATATATTTATATACATCGTCTATCTATATTCGGCCTATTTCCAGATTTAAATTTGTCATCACTATGTGGTCCATTGTGTTATTTCCTGAAGAGAAAAACCAAATCGCAGAAATACCAACCACGTGGTTATTAAATTTACAGAGTGCGGGCACTTATTGCTATTGGCCAAAAAAGTCAAAGGCAAATATTGATGAACTTATAAAAGCACAGACACCACCTCAAACATCGTGGGAAGTGCTAAGTTGCTACGTTTGAGTCACTGCAGCAAGCACTGAAAGCTGCCGAAGTGCCCACAACAGATGCAAATCACTCTGAAAATTCAGGATGCCATGAGGGTAAGATGACCTCTGAATCCAGCGATTCCGACATTCCAGAGCCTCCTAGGAAGAAACACAAGGCTCCTGATTCATGTAAGTACCTATAAATTTGAATAATTTTTTAAACAAACTTTATGTTTGCAAACAATATAAATAAATTCGTTTGTGAGGAATTGTAATTGTGTTATTATGTCAGCCGATAAGGTTATGTTTTTGGCGGATTTATCAGTTTGTATTCTGTTTGTCAATTTGTGTGCCACCAAGATTACTGAAAAAGTGATGCACGTATCTCTACAGGGATTGTTAGGCATAATAACAGGAACAGCTGATTTGCTTTTGTGAAAATCTTGTCTCTCTGCCCATTCTTTTTCTTTAGGCCATAACTCGAAAAGTTATGAACGGATTTTAATGACATTCACTTGTGTTGTTAGTTATAGTCATATGGGGTAAAACCAATCCACGGCCCTCGTGGGGTGACAAACGACTGTGCCCAGAAAAGTCAATATTTGCTGTACAATTTTGAAACAAACACTCTAGGGATTGGAGAAAATACTCGAATAGATATTGTGCCTTCAAATTTTATCTAGGGATTTCTTAATGTCTTTAGGGGCGCAGTCGTGTCTTACCCCAGCTGACTATGTATCTGTATTACGAAGAGTGAATTACTAATTTTGGGGATGATCTGTTGGTTCGTTTGTTTGTTGCTGTGTATGATTTTATGCATGTTAGCAAGATTACTGAAAAAGTTGTGGATGGATCTTTATGAAATTTACATGAGCTGTCAGTACTGTTAGAAGAGATAAATGATAATATTTTGGTGATGATAGGTTGACCTATCTGTGTTTGACTTATGCTTGCTACGATTTTGGAGACGTTACAACTCTAGAAAGCTACATGGTCCACAAGAGGATGTATCTTATTTTTAGTTTTTTATATATATATATCTCGCAGTTTCTCGTCCCGTCAACACCTGGTATTATCCAGACATATATATAATAGAAACCCGACAATAATTACGGATACTATGCACGAAGGCCACCATATGTTATAACCTTCTTAAAACTTCTACACAACGTTAGCATAATTTGCTGTGGTTCATTTGAAACATTACTTTTCTGCAATCATAGCAACAAATTATGCGACGGAATACTAAATACCATGACTTTTCACGAGTGTATTCTTCGTTTCTTTCAATCAGCTCATGCTACGAAGAACCAAACCGCGAAATGTTCAAGCCTAAAAAGGAAAAATAATAAAACCAGTCTCCATCCATCAGAAATAACAATTGCTCTTAACAAAATTACTGAGCAAAACCGGACGACTGCAACCAAAATAGAGCTTCTTACTAGAGAATTTAAAGAACAGAAGAGCCACGAACGCAAGACAGCTGCTCAAATTGAGTTAGTTAATAAAGGAATGACAGAACTCCAGAAGGAAATGGCAAATGTACGAGATGAAAATCGTTCTTTCAAAAGAACCTAGATGCAAAAAGAATGAGAATCATCCAGTGTAAGTCAAATGCTTCCTAAACTTCCGACCAAGACAATGACTGATTTTGATCGTACTGAAGAACTTTTACTCATCGATTCTGAGAGGAAAATATTCATGAACATCCTTTCAAACTTTGGAGGAACCCAACTAAGCAGCCTAGTAAATAACATCATGAACCGGGTACTCAGCAGAGACGTCGCTCAACAGCTCAGCATGCAGGGCCGCAGTGGAAAGAAACGGACCTTCTGTAGTACACAGATCTTCATGTGCATCCATGGTAGGTGAACCGACGACTTAGAAGTAACTAAAAACTCTGTAGGGCCTGTTAATTACCTGCGCCTATGACGTTATGTTTCCGTTGTATATGTCTGTAATACCGTCGGTCTGTGTGTCTGTCTCTTTGTCTATCCGGCCCTTTGTCCGTCAATCGATCAGTTTATCTGTCACCAAGATAACTCAAAAAGGTATGGACGGATTTTACCGAAATTTCTATCCAACCGTTTTTTGTTTGTGGGTTTGTCTGCCTTTTTTTTACGTAGTGCCAAAACTCAAAAAGTTATATAGATGGATTTTTATGAAATGGACGAGTTGCTACATATCTAACGAAGAGTATATGAATAAATTTTTGTAATGATCCATTGGTTCGTACGTTTGTTAGTTTTTAATTTTAGGCTTGTTAGCACAATAACTCAAAAAATATGAGTAGATCTTTATGAAATTTATCGGAGTTCTTGGTAATGCTAAAAGACCAAAATAATTAAATTTTGGAGCAGATCGGTCGGTTCGTTTGTATGTTTAACACATGTTTGTTACGATGTTTGCTATCATCATAACTAAAAATGTTATGAACGGATCTCAAAAAAGTTGCATAAACTGTGATAACTATCGAACGGCACAAATGATTAAATTTTGGAGTTGGTACAAAAAAATTATGGTCACAGAGCCGACTGTTGTAGGCATAACACTCAGTTCGTTGTTTCATAATTCTTCTCACACATGACCCTATTGAGCACTCAATAAAGTGCCTGCCCGGGTCTAAACGATTGATGCAGAAACAATATGACCCACAAGGTTGAAACACCATAACCTCGCATTTCATGTGGATTAAAAATAGTAGACATTTTTTTATTAATTAGCATTTTATATTTCTTAAGTTTCATTCGTCATCAGTATTCATTAAACGGATCGTTACAGCCTGCTTGGAATAAAAGAATTTATACCTATAGCTTTGTTTATACCGCCAACAAGTACGTGTTCTGTCTTTCTTAATTTTTTTATGCCCTGCACTCCAAAGGAAGGTTGGAGACCATACGTAATATGATACTTTTACTAGCTCCCCACTACAGGAAAGCCGACGGCCGCTTGGGGCCTGGGGAACGAAAACTTAATTGCTTCAAGAGCAGAGGTGACCACAAGCGTAACGGCCGGGCGGGCTGTGTATATGGAAGCCCTGGAGACATGTATGCTTCTATAGTGTGGTCTTTGTTTCGAATAGATATCTTATGACATCTACTATTGAGCAGTCAGATATGTTTTCATGTTCATCCGAAAGTATAATTACATTGATGTACGTTGTTCACTTACAAATTTTCAACAACGCACAATCTGTAATCTTTATAGGCATTCATAAACTTATCTATAATCCTCTGTCTCCCTAGAAATGCGTTTTTCATTATAACGCTGGACAACAAGCAAGTAATATACCTACCTCGTACTATGTATGGAACGTGGGGACATTATTTTCAAATGTAGGAAATATTAAATTGACTAAAAAATATTCAAAGATGTGAACATGCTGGTTTACGCCTTCAGAATTATGACCTATGTCGTTAATCAGTAATTCTATTAAGCCTATTAAGCAGCTGCAACCTGTTTTCAATGTGAGTACTTTTAAACGAATTCTGAATGTCATTTCACATTTCAGACGTCGTGACGAAAGACCTCATCGGACGTAATGAGGAGCAGAAAAAAAATTCACTCGTTAATAGCTAGTAATTTAGCTCATGCTAAAGATCGACTGGCATCGGAGACACAACGAAAAGCTCAACATCTTTCTGGCAGGAGTCAAGAAAGAGAAGAAAGTAGTGAGAACGCAGTGAGCCCGGAAGTCGTAGCTTCTACGTCTGTGCCACCTGCTATATCCTTGTCTGCTACACCAGCTTCCTCTCCCTGTGCTACCTCAATTGCTGCTTACACAGACGCTGCTCCTGCGCCTGCTTACCCTGAACTTTTTGAGTCTAGTATGAAGACAAACACCGGCAGCGAAATATATCTGCTTGAAACTTCCGAACCTGTGCCGTGTAACATGGAAGACAATTCCGATTAATATACTCAGTGTACTCACTAAGACCAGTTCAAGCTAGGTCTCCTCCGGTCTATTTGCGGGATATGGAATGGATTCATAGAAATTGCCTATTTGATTGCTAAGAAAACAAGGGCTGTAATGAAACTCATTTCGATCAAGTTCAAGCTTTCGATTCTTTCATCAGCTAGGTAGTTGATGCCGTCAAATTATTCTTAAAACCAAAGATTGATAAAGATATGAGTTGTATCCAACATACAGATGAAACCAAATTTCGATGTTTAAATAATTTTTAAAATATACAGCCCATGTCTTCTTAGTAATTATAAAATTCTGCTTCCCGAAAAGGAAATCTGATGGCCTATTTGAAGGCCTCATGGGAAGTCCTCAGCTTTTAAAATCAGATTTCTTTAAAAAGGCATTAAAATATAGTTGACTGACATTTGAACTATTCATAAAAGGCGATGGGAATTTTTTAATGCCTTATCTTGTGTGTGTCTCATGAATTCATAACATACCTAACTTTTAACTTTAATTTTTGCTGATCTCATCTTGTTCATTAACACGTACATTTAGCCGGCAAAACTACAATAATTCGATTCTAGTCCTGGTCGCCAATCAGCTAGCTACAGGTTTACAATCGCTTAGTTTCACATTACAGTCTTGAGCAAAAAACCTTGAAATGTTCTTGGGCGTACGCCCACCGTCACAAACAAACGATCTTTCAATGCGCGGAACAAAGCAAATTGGCTCTCCATATACTACCGTAGATAGAGACGATAACACACTGTCTTGTCGAGTAAGTCATTACTTGAATTGCTTCCAATACAATGGAAGGTTTCAGACGCTTTTATCCGGGCTTGTTCAATTACATTACAACTGCCTATTCGGGATTTATACCTAAAATTATACAGTAGGTAATTTGAGAATATGTAGTAAGTGATGAAATATTTTGAAAATGAAACGTACCCGACTAACTTATCTGAAATGTTATTATTTTCGAATTTTCTTTTGCCTTTCAATGAGTATTTTTTTCTTTTTACATAGGATGATTTCGTTTATGAATAGGTAAATTAAAATAGGCTTAATTCAGATGTTCAGTTGATGCAAGAAATAAATGACAAATATTAATTTATATTTTATTTCCCAGCTAATATAAACTCATGGCAATTGATGGTTATCAAATCAAAATAAAATTGTATCTATATTTTAAACTTGGTCCTTTTACGAGTTGAGCGAAAACATGCCTGCAGAAACGACCTGCGTTGCTGCTACCACAGCGTTTTTGCTCAGC
This sequence comes from Parhyale hawaiensis, assembly GCA_001587735.2. Lineage (NCBI taxonomy): Eukaryota > Metazoa > Arthropoda > Malacostraca > Amphipoda > Hyalidae > Parhyale > Parhyale hawaiensis. The sequence goes on along the minus strand of LQNS02277217.1, from coordinate 2,676,395 downwards.
ACTTAGACATGCTAGGTTGAGTTCAAATGAAGCTAATCTTCAGTAGGTACGTAAACAGCCTTGGGATATCTATTATCAGTGCGCTCATATATTATCCCTAAAACACGCTACAAAGAGTGTTGAAGGCTGCCATGACACCCTGAGGTAATACTGAAATACCATCCTTTTGTAGTCATTGCAATATCCTACTAATATTGAATTAAATCAGCAGTTTAAGTGTATCAATGGGATGGTATTTAGGGGGGACGTGTTCATACGTGTAAACCTTCTGCTTTCAGCAGTAACTCTTCAGGCTTACTCAATGTGAGACTCCACAGAGCCTGACTATTTTTTTGTAATTGCATATTTGAGGCCATCAGCGCTTTCAAAACCCAAAGCTTTATGTCAGCACAAAATATTCTGACTAATCGCATTTCTCTTCAAATGTGATGCGGTATTGCGTTTAAGGAAAACTTAAGTAACTTAGTTTCTTACTCTATAATTCTTATTATTTGACCGAAAAGTGCTAACATAGACGCTGTGCAGAATTTTGCAGGTAGTTGACTCTCCTACTGGGAAAATCATGGTTTGCCAATAATATGATCGAAGTGTAGCAGTAAAGCAAACTGTTACTCAAAAGTTTAATTAATGGAAAGTTGAAACAAACCAACGTACAGCTTCTATCACTGTTTTACTCACAAAATATTGAAGAGAATATTAGCGCTCTATGACCCAAATTAATTTCTGCTTGTAATTTTTTTTGCCCCAATTGGGTAATTTATAGTCATTTTACGCACTTTCAATCATTGAAAAACAATTTTTCAGCATAACATTATGTTTATTCTAACGTCCTATATGAAGGACATTGGGTGTTATGATAAATTGCAGCAAAGAAAATTCAGATGTCAGCATTAATCTTATTCAGATTGCAATATAGCTAATTAACGTGGTATATACGTATATATGCATTTAAATAGCCGTACAGAATCAGGAAATCATAAGGTCTAT
>LQNS02277217.1:2658677-2675308 GCA_001587735.2 Parhyale hawaiensis | reverse complement strand
CCTGAAGTAAAGTGTCATCAATCTCCAGTTGGGGATGCTGCGGTACAAGTGTCCGAGACCGACTGATAGTCATCGACTTGGTCTTACTGGCATTCAGCTTCATACTCCAGGCCGAGCACCATGGTTAAACTTCATTTTCATATAATGAAAATCGTTCGCTTATTTTGCCCACTACAGTACATACAAAACGAGAAAGGTTTATAATTTTCTATTGCAGCCTTTGGAATTCAAATTTACTGGAATCAGAGGGTGGAAGCCTTTCTGGCTGAGCAACCTTCCAGGGTCAACAGTACCGGCACCACCGCACATCCTCCAGACCCAACTTGCAGAGGGTACGAGTACCTCGGTGAGGGTAACCCTGCGTGCTGTGCAGTACATGTACCGACACCGCCGCATGTACACTGTACAGTGTACACCCCGCAAGTCTCCCACGCCACCAAACTTTCTCACAGCACGAAGAGTGCAGACGTCAAAAAGTCTGCCGTAGCGCTCGCAATAACATCAATTATTCCCGCTACCGCACTTTTCGAACCATTCTTTAGGAAGATTCTGGCACAAAGAAAAGACTCCACAGCCCCTGATACCAAGAGAAAAATTAATGGCGCTCTCGCTCTTTTGCCGAGGCAGGGCCACCGGCCACGCATCAAAGCTGTAGGTTAACAACTGCATTTTATATAAGGAAAGTAAAAAGACCGGATTGTTTCATCAGCGCAAAAGCTAGAGGTGCACGCGTTAAATGCTCACCGCTTACTGTTTTAACGCTTTTACATTCGATGATGTTACACGCGACTAGAGAAACGGTGTTGCTCTAATGGAAGAGAAGCTTAGCCTATCTCAATATTGAACCTATTTGGGCACAACACCGAAACATGAAAATCTGTTATGGCTCGTAGTGGCCTGAAAGGGTTAAGTTGAAAGAGCATTTAAGGAACAACTGTAAACTTCCTGTACGAAAATGACACGCAGCCCAAAGCAGATATTGCAATATGAGATATAAAAAAGGCACAAAAGTGAGAAAAAAATGTGTACATCAACATAGTTGTAACGGTACAAAATACACGCATACAACGTTAGGTATAAAGTTTCATTTGTATTCTGATGAACTCTTGCACCCATGAAACGTCTTCTTAATTCATCAGGTCATCGCCTCGTACACGTAGAGAAGGCTTTGCTACAGAAAGTCTACATCTACCTATTAAAAGGTAAATCTAATTAGATTCGTGGTTAGATTTACCTTTTCGAAGGTAGGTAAATACTATAAACTCTCCTTTCAAAAGAGTTTAGGTGTACGAGAAATTCGTCAACACTGAAATTTTGTTGAAAGTATTCGTCACAGTGAAAATATCGTTCGACGAATTGAACACAATGGAATAATGTTTCACGTACGTATTGGTCATACTGAAATTAACTTGTTCAATGAATTCGCTACAGTGAATTACGTTAACGAACATCATAAATCAGAAGCAGCATATAATAATGCCACTGCCGAATTTTAATCTGAAGTGGAATACGCGGTCTCAATTTCTAGCAATGCACCATGTCAATATTTGTGTGAGGCAAACACATCGATAAAAAAAATCCAACAGCTCAATTTTCTTCAAACCGAAAAATAAAAATAATCAATTCAGGCGTAAAGAGTGAGCGGGTCCAAGACTGACTCACTCGTAAATATCCCCTCTTAAATTTTCGTTAGTGCTATGTTATGAAAACATCACGCGTAATATTATTTGCATTACACATGGGTCTACCACATGTTGCTACACTATGTAAGTCATCCACAGTACACGCAGAGCCATAACGTATGGGTTGCACGCTGTGGACATTTCTGTCTGACTTCAATGTCGCTCTACCGTTTCAAACAGAAACATGCTGTATGAATCATCTACACCCCAGTCTATTTATATCGCTACACCACACGAAACATACACACACCGAACTTACACCACCAAAACTCGGTATGATGCATTAATGCACAGGCGCACCAACATCGCTACTCCGCATTATGAACCATCAACAAATATACCAGTTCACCAACATCGCTACGGTATTCCGTATTATGAACCATCAGCAAACATACCAGTTCACCAACATCGTTACGGTACTCCGTATTATGAACCATCAACAAACGCCTTCACCAACAGCGGCACTCCGTATCATGAACCATCAATACACCAGTTCACCAACATTCCAATTCCGTATGAACCAACAACAGGCCCACAGCTTCACCAGTATCGCTACTCCGTATTATATGTATATGAACCATCAACAGACCAGTTCACCAACATCGCTACTCCGTATTATAAATGAACCATCAACAGACTCCTTCACCAACATCGCTACTCCGTATGAACCATCAAGCAACCAACACCGCCGCCTGCTACTGACCTTTCTTACACAGACGCCTCGCTACGAGCACACAACGCCTCCAACCTACACTAACAGCCTAAGCCTAATCAAGTGTCGAGAGTGAGAGCATAATTAGTACACAAAGGCAGCTATAAAGCAAACCTCGCGCAGAGAGAAACTCATTTACGCAGTTGCGTGGCCGAGAGGGAGTGCGCGCGCGCGCCTCCGTGGATTCCACACCGACAATTAGCTGCGCTCTCGCTCGACATATGCAAATATGATGAAAGTGAGACCGTGCGGATCCAATCCAATGGCAGTAACAACATTGCAAATCAGGCATAAATATAACGGGGTCGTATATATTATTGTGGTGTGCGATGGTGGTGGTAAAATTGACAATATTATAGGGCATGAGGAGCAGTACGGGTGCATATAAATATTGATAATTGTAGTGCGGTTGTAATACTAGTAATAATACAGCAAAAGCATAAATATTAGGTACGGGTCGTATGTATATATATTATTGCGGTGCGGTAGTTACACTAGAAATACACTAGCTCGAGTCTTCACGGAAACATATATCCCGCAGCATAGCACAATTTCCAAGACAATGGTAAAATAGGCACAGAACCTAGAACAGACATTGCTCGCGGAGTTCCGACACACAAGTAAACTTCCATACTATCGTCAATACGACACAACTTTCGCTTCAATTCAGCGGGCTATAAAAATGATAAAATAGTATTTTTCTACTGCAACACTACCTACACAGCTCGGTGCTATTCTAAGGAAGGAAGGAAGGAAGGAAGGAAGGAAGGAAGGAAGGAAGGAAGATGGGAGATGCAGCATGCCAAGCAGAGCGAGGAACCCAAGCAAGGTAATAAAAAACCAGGAAAACTAGGAGAAAAACAGCAAAATGACCGCAGTTGCCAGCAGCGTGAGAAGAGAAGAAGCAAAGTACACGCATAAACGGACTTCCAAGGGGCCAGGTTCACACGACAGCTCTTCTCTTACGATAGCCGTAACGTTTGATGCTACCGTCAGTGACGTGAACGTCGTGAGAAGGCCTCGAGAGGGGGCTCTTGTCTTAGGTCAGGAGGGAGCAGTTGTCGATCGGATCTTCCATCAGTATGACGCCTTAACTCGGGTAATCTGTAGTTGACTGCAGCCGTCCACTCCTAGCGGGACATCTAGCAGCAGCACGATCCAGTGCATGTGGGTTTCCTAGATGAGGTGTTCGATCAAGGCCACTTTATCTTCACGACGATAAAAGCAGAGCAAACAACAAGAGGGCTGGGCTTGGCACTATCACAGTAACTGTATACGCTACATACCTTTAGGTGCATTGTAGGTACAGTGCAGCGCAAACAGTAACACAAGCAAGAAAGAGTTGCCCATAGGAGACAACAGTGAGCACAAGCAACTAAAGCTATAGGCGCTGGAATACAATACGATACGCACCAGACCGGAGCACCAGAAAACAATGAACACCGGAAAACAATAAGCATTAGAAAACAATTAGCACCAGAAAACAATTAACATTAGAATACAATGCGTACCAGAAAGCAATGAGCACCAGAAAGCACCAGTACCAATGGAAGTACCAGCCAAAACTGAGCTCTGCGGCGCAAGAATGAGACGACCTCTCGGCAGGAGCCAGAGAGGGACGGACGGACGGTTCCATGCAGTGAGGCGGAGGAGGTTGGCGCACAGCCCCGAAGGTTGGCTTGCATAGAAAACGATCGCCCAGGGGTCGTATATCTGCTTGTTTCAAGCATCTCCTCAAACGCATCATTGATTTTTGCGACCTGCCAGTGAGCGGGAGAAGAGGAGCGGCCTCCGCTGCTGCCCGCCGGGGGATGATAGAGGAGATGTGGTGGTGGAGGGGAGAGCGAGGAGGGACAACTGGGGAAGGTGAGGGACATGGAAGCAGCAGGAGGTGCTGCAAGGCTTCGCCACGGGTTCTTAAGAGCCAGCTTCAAATACTTCTTCCAATGGGAATCCGCTTATTCTTCGCGTAATACGACGAGTCTCATCAACGGAATCTTTACGTCATTTTAACGCTAATAAGTTCTGCGGAGCGGTAAGTGATCAACATCGGACTCATGATCACGGATACTAAGGAAAATGAAGGTAAAAATTGTGAGTAGGGTGTTGCTTGAGGTCAGATGAATGGGAACAGGAAACGGTAGAAGGTTTTCTTTCCTATAAACAAGGAACGAAAGCTTTCAAATGCACGATCAGCACAGCTTCGCTGGTAAGCGATGCCCAGCACACAAAATTTCTACAAACAGTCCAAAACACTGCCAGCACCTTCAAGATCAATCGAGTAGGCCGACAAGCGATGCTTAACAAACGAATTCCTACAAACAACCGAAAACACTGGCAGCACCCGCAGTATCAACAGAGTGGGATGGCAAGTGCTGTCTAACACATAACATTTTTTTACCGACAACCCAAAACACTGGCAGAATATGCAGAATCAACAAAGGTGGCTAGCAAGCGATGCCCAACACACGAATTTCTACAAACAACCCAAAACACTGGCAGAATATGCAGAATCAACAAAGGTGGCTAGCAAGCGATGCCCAACACACGAATTTCTACAAACAACCCAAAACACTGGCAGAACCTGCAGGATCAGCACAGCTTGGATGGTAAGAGGCGCTGGACTCACTACGCACCTACCAGTGTTCGAAGGCTTCGCTTATTGACGCAAGGATTATTTTGGCTTAGCGATAAGAGCCAAAAGGCAATCCATTAGTACGGTCTGCAGTCATGCTTTATTGAACGAAGGTTCAACAATTGAATATTTAGGAGCTTACGGCTTTGATATAATATTCGGCAGCATTGGTCAAAGTTAGAGAGGGTTTGCGCAGCTCTTTTACCAAAGCTGCACGCGGCACAGGAAAAAAGGAATTACGTACAGTATTCGTCTTCTATTTCCCGGCGGTTTTGTACACGATATGACAGGGATATGGTTGGAACATGGCGAGGAAGTCAACACAGGCAGACATAGGTAGGTAACTAAAATTTAATCATTTGAATCTGTGTTTGTTTGTAGAGGAAACAAGAACTCGTTATAACAAAGAAGTTTGTAACACAAGATGTTTGTAAAGTCAGAACTAATTTTAGCTATTCACTAATGTCGTGAAGGAAATTAAACTCCATTTTGCAGCGTTTTTTTTTTTTTAGTGCTGAGGATGTTTACTTAAATCATTGTAGCCCTAATTTAGTATAGCCTTTGATTCTAACTAAAAACATCCAACTTAACCGCATATAGCCCAGGGTAGACTAATGAACGTTGTTTACAGCACAGAATGTTTTCACTATAAAAATATATCAACCAACTAACTGGTCGAATTTAGAGTTAAAATCACGCAAAAAAAAAAATAGCACTATTCACGTAAGAACTAAATGTTGGCTTGGTACTATGGGTTCATGTTTAGCAACTTCTGGAAGAAAGGAAATAGCTAATGCGTAGCTTTTGGTAAGGCACATCTTATGCGCAACGGCGCATGCTGTTCGAATAGACACAATAGTAAGTATAGATGACTGTTTGCCTAGTGTTGTTGTACCAAAACAGGAAACACATACTGACAGGAATAACATCGTGTTCGGTACAGTGCCTACAAACAAGATATGTAGGTAACTACCGGTACTTGGACTGATGGATGCGGCGCTATTTAATTAAATGAATTATTATCATTAGCATGACCATTGCGTTTCTTGAACAAGCGTCTCTTCTCACAGCGCTGCATGGTGACGAGCTTAAAGAGGTAGGAAAAGACTATGTAATTGCTCGAGACATGTGTTGAGCAAACGAGAAACACATATGGGAGATAAAATCTCGAAGACAAAGGGTACGGAATAATTAATCACCCGTAACAGAACAGTAACATAAAAATTAAGCGAGAGAAAATATAACTTCAGGTTAAGGTATAAACATATAGAACCAATCCTTCTCAGTCTATCATATTAATCATTTTCTATGGAGATAACATTTCTCTCATTATTATATCAGCACCTTTAACAGTTTTACAATAATTGTATTTCTGCGCGCCCTTTCGGTGTAACTCTTTCATCGCGTTTGGCAAAAGCAACATTTGCCAAACTCCTTTGTTCCATCTATTTAACCGCTCTGCAATGTTCCTCAAAGCTCTTCCATTCCATCTAGCTAATCGCTTTGCGACATTTTTCAAAGCTCTTCCATCCATTTAATTGCTTTACAATATTATTCCTCTAATGTCTTCCATTCCATCTACTTAATTACGTTACAACAACATTCGTAAAACTCTTCCATTCCATCTAGTTCACCGCTTCGCAACATTTGCAGAGTTCTTCAACTCCATCTATTTAATCGCCTTGCAACAATATTCCTTAAAGCTCATCCATTCCATCGAGTTAAAAGCCTTTTAATAATATTCTTCAAAGCTTTTCCATTATATCTATTTAATCACTGTCAGCACTGACGGCAAGGCCCCAGCCTTCCTATCGCATTGCTTAAATGAATTACAATGACTTGTTGCACAGATGGCGTATTAATACACAGCTTACAGTTCTGCTCTTAATTCATTTTATAGCCATGTCGCTATCTCGGCTCATTTCGCATTCATGGCCTCTCTCTGTAGACAAATGTCAGTGCAGACAAGGAGCCTTTGTGGTAAATTGTCTTCTTTTTCTTTCCGGCTCTGCAAAATTGCAGGAGTTCATATTCTGCTGCAGACGAACTTTCAAAGAAACACCCTAAGTTTTAGCAACAACAATTAGGACGTCTACGGAGATGTAACTTGGCAAGATAGTAGTAAACGCAGAGTAAATTAAACGTGCAGCTCAAATCCCGTGGACTTTTTGCAGTTTTTCGTCACGCTTTTGAATTTTTCTGCCAGGAATCTACCTTCTATATAATAATTCGGTTTGCTCCTCGCTACGTTTTAGCCTTCATTCGTTAGTGCGACCGTGACGCTCTCAATATTATATACGGGAAATTAAAGTTTCCTTGAAACAGTCTTGGAGGAGAAGACAAGAGTCCAGTAAGCTGCTACTATTAGCAGATCCTAGGTAGATTTGCCGTCTGACTGGGAACATATTTTCACACTTCGTGTTCATGATACGGTTCCGAGATATTATAGAACAATAATGCTTGTGTTCTGTAAATATAAACAGGTTCCAACTAGCCAAAATTTATTATTTAAAATACCATTTCAACACAATAATAATATTTAGAGCAATCTGAGATTGGTTGCTTGAACCTAATTATGTAATACAGCTCTTAGGCGCTTTAAATGCATAACATTATTATTATTAGTTTTTTCAACCTCTCTACATACAGAAAAAGTTGTTGCAAGAGAGGAACAAAAAAAGCACATGCCGCATGTCAGAAGCAAGGAACATGCGCATTGAAAACCGCGCATGGCAACAGTAAATTGAAAATAAAAAGGAAACAGTACTGAGATCGTAGGTATGCGAGCCTCCAAATACAAAGTATGGAAAATATTGCGCTGATGACTCTGCACAGCCGACATTTTCTCTCCCTGAAGTAGAAAACGAGGCGCGCTCGGGTGTCGGCGCGACACCAGCGAGGCTGTCCCAAAACACGCATCACAGCGCCGCAACACACTTTGGGGAACGCACAACACACCTGACACACCAAAACACATCTATCAGCGAAATGTATACACGCCCAAACCCTACTGAATATACCGCACCTGGGAGTAATATACACCCAAACACGTGCTCAAGAGGGGAGGGGCTATATTTTAAGTTAAGTTCGGCCAGCCTATTAATCTCTCCTAGAATTACAGAAACCAAATCTCTGATTAACATCGGTCAGCCGATGAAACGGCTGCCAGAGCATATGGGAACAAATTCCGTACGGTATTTCATAATAATTTTGGTCGACCCATTACAGTAGAATTGTAGAACCCAATCTAATATTCCTAATGCACTAAACCCACTAATTGGGCGTATACTACTAATTCCTAGGTGACTCAAAAGAGCTTGGGTTCCAAAAGTTTCAATGGCGTCTATTCCAGACACACTAGCATGGGGCAGAGGTGCCGTTGACATAGCTTACTGCTGAAAATTCAGGTTTACTACAAGAAACAGAGACGCGCGATGCGAAGTGACTTTATAGTACACACGTTTCAATCATATTAAAAAACTTTAAAAAACTCTGTAAGTAGTAGTAGTAGTCGTAATTGGAGGTAAACTATCGCTTCCGGGACACAACAGTCTACATCGCGCCGCACTGGACATTTTATGCAATACTGTCTTGAGTGTCACCGAGACAAGGTCACGTTTGATTCGACGGCGATTTTAAAACTTCAAAGCTCGTCTTGAACTCAAATCATGTTTTGCAAATTAAAGTTTTCAGCCTGCGCAACGCAATCGAGTCGCTTCTAATACCAGCAACTTGATTCAAAGAAGCGAAGCTAGCGCGCACCTGTCTGATGTTCTGGACCAGTTAAACTTCGTAGTGTAAATATCGCCGACCAACCGAATGACTAGTTCACTTCGGTCACCGCATAGGTGATTAAAAAGTAATGCTAATGCACGGTGATATTCCAGGATAACTACTTCATTCAAGAGAGCCGATGAAATCAAAATGGGACTCACACGTCGGCATGCCGTATATTCTGTCAATAACGAAAATGGGATACACATTCACTGGACGCCGCAAAGTTCAACAACTGACTGCCACAATTAACGAAAACGAGCAGCAACTTGGAGTAATAGTGCTTGAACTAGCGCTACAGATAGCTACTTCGTTCATAATAGATAGGTGTTCTCTCTATTTCGGTGCTTTGAGGGCGCTGAAATACATAGGTGCTTTCTTTGTTGGTCGTATTGCTACAGGCCATAAAATTAAACATAAAAACTTTTCAATATTGACATATGGCTCACAATTTAATTCTTAATTGTTAGCATCAGACTTATTCACGAACTGTTCGACACCCTAACTTATGGTTACTTCGGCGGTCGTTATATTTCAAGCAAAATTATTTCAGAGGATTTTTTTTCAGTGCACGGGATGCGTCCAATAAGTACTCACTTCCACCACCAGCGAGCTACAATTACTAGCAAATAGCGACTTTCCACACACCAACAAATTGCCTCGTTTAGCTACTGAGAACACGACCTAACAATATCAATAGTTACTCCTAATGACGCCCCAAAGCTGCCAAATGAGTGCTGAAGAACCGGGCCCCATTCATGGAACTCTAACAAAGAGATGTCATAATGCCGAGACGAGCTGCCACCAGAGGGTCAACCAAAAATAATCAACAGACGCGGTGCAATAACGCCCGCCATGCGAGGCCAAGACGAGCTTTCTAATAAAGACAGACATCAGTCCGTCCGAGGCTCCGAAAATATCGGCGCAGACGAACCCAGAAAGAAAAGGGCGAATCTGCTCCGAAATAATCTGAGTTCTGGATAGAAATTTCGGGCAGGGCGGCGACGGCATGAGGTGCTGCCGACATTAGGCGGCCGCGCGGGCAAGAAGCCAGGCAGTCGGACTGGAGAAAATTACAGGATTTTGGTGAGTAGCACACACACTCGGAGGGAACTATTTCGAGACGGCTGATGTACCCGGCCGGTAAAAATAACGACACGTCTATGAAAAATGACATGCAGTGCAGCTTAATCTTTGTTTTCGAAGTCGCTGAAATACTGCGGGCAACTTACGACGAGAAGTAAAATATTATATTTTTAATCAAATTCGCTCAGATATATTCGTGCTCTTGAAAGACCAGACCAACTTTTTTGTCTCACTATGGAACTAGTGAACGGAGCACCAAGACACATAACGAACACTTGTCCCACTAACAGAGACTGACCATGCTAACTGACTATATAACATGTCTCAGAACACTGAGCATAGCGCACTTGCAATGAAATATATATCAAACTGTCTGCGAACCACAACACCTGGGTTTTGCTGCGGGCAGGTCTGCAATAAATATGAACGTTGTGCCTAATGAAATAGATGGTAGCTTGGCCTCTTTGGACGAAACTATATACGTTTCAAAGAGGAAAAGGAACAGATACATAGTGGATCGATGGGAACGGGAAACCCATGCACGAAGGTGTTCCCATACGGGATTAACGCGCACGGCTGAATCAAGTTGCAAAAAGACAAGAAGCGGAAGAAGCAGCGATCAGTAGGAGCGCAGGAAGGAAAGAAAGCGCAGTGGGAACCAAGAAAAGACGTCCTGCAGGCCTAGCCAAGGCTAACATCACCGAGGTTACAGTGGGAAGGGGGCCATATTTTCCCATAACATATGTACTATGGGGGAAGTTCAGACTCACTGTATATGTTGCGCGCGTTTGGTGGATTTGCGCGATCGATCGATCGCGCTGAGCGTTTGGTGGATGTTGTAGGTATTAGGCCGTAATTTCGGGTAAGTTGGACTATATTCGGGTTTAATGTCGGGTAGGTTAGGGGAGGCAAGGACTGGTTTTTTTGTTTTCCATTTAAAAATTTGAACGATCAACCAAACGCGCAGCGCGATCGATCGATCGCGCAAATCCACCAAACGCGCACAACATATACACCCTGAAGGGAGTGAGGTCTTGAGAGGAGTTGTGAGTGACAATGCAAGGAAAATTGAAGCAGGTGTGGGGCCGCTGGTGGATGTACGGAGCTCCAGCAGGTAGCATATAAATGTGGGTAGAACATGATTCAGAACACTGCATAGCATTAATTCAAGTAGATTTATTATTGAGGTTGGAATTGTATGAAGATAGTACGCTTTTAAATGGATCATAATAGCTGAATAAGTCAAAATATTAAACACTAAGGGCCCATGTTTCGAAGAATTATGAGTATATTTTACACTGTGTAATCTTAATACCACTTGCAAGATCAGCATCTTGCTGGTTAAAAGCGTAGACATTAAAACGAACTATTTCCAATATTCCATTGAAAATGGAGCTTAATTATTCAGAGATCCGGATACGGTCAACTCAGCAGTGGTATGCATAAAAGGGAAAATGCTGGCACCAAGCATTGAGTTAGGGCGAAAATAGAACAATAATTTTAGAAATTCCGGACCAATTCCAGTCGACCGTTATTTCAATCGAAGGAACATAAACGCTGGGTTTCATTTACATGTTTTCACTCAATCACAATGTCTTCCTTTCTCATATTTTCCAGTACTCGGCCTTGATTCTGTGGGGTTCACAATCCAGGCTTGAGATATACAAGACCTCTGCATGGCAGGCCTCAGCCTACAAGACGGTATGGCGAGGACCCAGAAAGCTGCCAAGAAAACCGTGGCAGAGTCTACAATAAAAGGAAGACGAAGACTGACATCGGACACTAGAGGTCTCCAGCGCTTCGTCGTATAATTATGGCACTAAGGGCCCACGCGGCCCCCGCTACTGGAGTTGCTTGACCCCAAATGTTGCAAATTTTCTGAGCTGGCACTGAAGAAGCAGTCTACGCGACGCTTTCCTGCATGACCGTGACGGCAGCTTCCAAGTTTTCAGCAACAGTCCTGTGCTGCCCTGACATAAATATCGGCCGCTCCTGAAGTTGATTTACGATTTTAGCTGCTGGGGCGGCCCTTAATGCGGTTAGGGTTATCATCGGTGTTAGGGATAAGATATCACTGGGATTGGAGGTAATAAATGCTGCCGTACTGCTGAGATTGGTTGTAAGCCAGTGACAGGTTCTGGTCAGAACTCGTTGGGCGGTCTCGAGGAAAGATCCAATCGTTTCAGCAGAAGTTTTTTGCAATCTATATGCATACACGACAAGAAAAATCGTGAGCAAGATAAAAAAGGAGATTGTCAATAGCATTCTAACGAGGCTAACAAAGCCATATAACTTCGTGCGTCCAAGAAGCATTTAGTTACGACTTAGCTCTACGAGTCAAAATTCAACATAATTTCGTTAACTATAAAGAATCGCAGTTAACTAGATAGCAATCGACCAAATTCACTGCACCAGGTTTCAGCGCGCACAGCCAAACCCAATACCAACATCACAAAGACAGGATACCTATATGAATAACAATATACATTAAACGGCTCAGGTCCCTAGAGATCTAGCCACCTATCCAGCCTTGCACGAAACAACAGCACCCGCAGGCAGCAGCAGCAGCAGCGGCAGCGGCTAGAGCAGCAACTTTGCAGGCCGCGCGCCGCACCACCAAATGCCAAGAAGATGACGAGAGTCACCACAAAATGCGCCTGACAAGGTACGGCAGGTCCCACAAATACATAAGGCAGATTAGAATCATAGAACGGGAGGGTCATAGCTCAGCTCCGGCAGCCCTGAGAGTCGAGGCAGCTTATCGGAGCAATAGCTTGTCGTGGCACCGTGAAATTGCCGGCGTGTCGTAAGAGGCTGCTCACCTCTGCTGAGCAGACACGTGCTTCTGCCGCTACCTAATACTTTAGTTTCTTGGTAATTTGCAGGTGCCAGGTGACTTCAGGAGTTTTTTAGGAGGCTGGTCCATTTTCTAGGTATTTTCATGCACCTGAACATTTCCTAAGTATTTTTAGTTGTCAGAGTAGCGCCTTATATTTTTTCATGAACTCTTATTAGATTTCTAGGATTTTCTTCGCTCTTCCGTACAAAATTAAACGTAGGGCCGTCCAGAGAAAACCCAAGCCTGGTGAGTGGAATAAATACGGTAGAACACGGACGGTGAATAAACGCGTCCAAAAATACACGAGCCGATTTGACATTCATCGTGCACAAATTTTTTGCTGCAGTAAAAAAGAAATTTCAACTGAATGAGTTACATGCATCAATTAGCAACCTTTAGTTTCGCCGGAGCTGTTCCGATATTTACGGTGGGCGGTGCTAGCAGCGTATGGGCGCGCGAACTGATGAACAGCTTCCAACAACTGTTCCTGGACAGAGGCAGAATGCAGCAACGACACACGCCCCCCCCCCCCACGCGGGCGGGGGCGCATAATGCCGAAGCCACAGCCAAACGCACAAATAAGTGGAAGCGAGGATGGGCAGCTCACTCCTCGCCCCGAAATATATTTCAACTCGGTAGCATAGATACGATGTGTACAATGAAATTATGAATGACATGACAACAGCCCATCCTCGCAACAAGTTGTTCCTACGATTGTATTGTGTGGCCCCGGTGTAACACCACCTGGACCTCATCCGAAAATCGTCAATGATGGCTAAGATAAGTTACAGCGGATACACCTGCTTATTAGATTCTCAAACACAATTCTTGGTCACCTCAGACGTTAAAATTGCAAACCAGCATCTGTATGACGTGGTGGCCAGTAGCATAGACTACGGTGCGCCACTATCTTCTATTTAATAGCAACTTGCGGAACGCCCAGACGACAGACGAACAAAATGAAGTAGGTATGGAACCACAAGAAGAATAATAACAGAAGTTAGATTTACGAATTATTTAAATAACACGAGCGATGAGAAGCATCTTATCCTTAATGTATTATATTACCAAAACAAAGCCAAGCGAGCTTTCGATTTCACCACATAAATATTCTACGGAAGTAGAAACCAAAAGAGAGGTAAGGGTGCGGCAACCATCAACACCCGAGGGGGGGGGGGGGCAGAGAGTTATGGCCTGTTGCAGCGGTGCGACTCACAACACGGTTAAGACCGAGATGGGTGGAGACCATGGAGGAGGTACACGCTTGGCTCGCGCACCATTCAGGTAACCAAACAGATCGTCGGTCAGACGCTTGCATTAAGAATATGCGCGACAGCAGAAAACAAACAGCTCTTATGGTCTCGCAGAAATGTGCTGTAACGAAAGTAAGGCAGTTATTTTATCCCACGATGGGTCTGCAGTGTCTGTTAAATTGTAGTAGGGGCAATAACACTGCCTGGGCTTGCTGTATTGCAAAGGTGCAGAACGTGCCATGAACAACGATAGAAAGAACATATATGATTTCTGCGTGTAGCCATTAAATTGTAAATAAGATTGGGCAACGTCAACACTGGATGAACTAATGAATACAAGAACAATAAACAACAACGCATGCACATTCTCCACAGCTTCCAAGTGTGAAATTATCTATAGAATGACAATAACCGATGCATTATCAAGATTAAAAGGGCAACTAAAAAGTTCCTACTGCTGGGTGAAAAAAATACCAAGGGCAAAATGAACGTTGCATATAGCCTGTAGAAAAATTGTATTATCATTTGGTACCTCAACAGAATTTTCGGCACCCTAGTAGCTGTTTTGAAATTTTAACCGTTCGGGCGGCCAGGTATTTGCTAGGGACAATTTGTCTATTCTTCCCTAGCAAGCGTTCTTCCTATACTCAGTAAAGGAAACAAATGTTGTCTTTCACAGTAGCCTTACCCGTCAAAAAAAAAAATGTTCAGGTATATTTTAAACAATATTTTCCAACCAAAACAACTAAGTCTAACATTAGGTTTCAAAAAACATCATTCGCACGTTTTAAACACGTCTATGAAAAAAAATATGCTTATCTCTTACTACAAAAAAGACAACGCGGTCGTATTTTAACAGAGCTAATCTTATACAAAATACGCGTTTAAGGTGCACTACACAGACTTAGAGAGGTGTTAACATTTTTGAAAACTTCATCAATGTAAAAATGTAGGCACAAAGAAAGTATGAAGATAACTTTACCATTATCATTCCCGTTCTAAGAGAGTGTAGTTAGAAATATATTTATATCTGGAGTTACTCAGGATGGCACACATTCCAACGAATACAAGTTTAGGGGCACCGACCCCAGGTACCTACGTCACACACGCAACGGTTACTACCATGCTGACTGTGTCAATTCAAAGTATCAAGTGTGTCTGTAAAGTGAACATAGTAACTTACGGGTACTATAGGAGACTGTTTATTTTGCTATTAATTTAATAGGGAATATGTAACTCATAAAATATTGCACTCTCGAACTATAATCGTAATAGTCCTGCAGTTAGTGAAAGTAATGCAAAACAAGGCCCTGAAAACCTCCATAGCGTTCTTTCTCAAAATAGGAGGAGTGAGTTGATGCAATGCACATGAACAATTTATACTTTCTTTGGTGTATCAAATCCAATGATTAAAATTTGCCATGTTACCACCACGTTAACAGCAATATTACCAGGCAGTGTTACCTCGCTACAAAGGCTTTGTTTCCCGTAGGAATAAAATAGGATAAAGAACATCTGCAGCAAAACAACAATAACTGGTTAAAGAAGGGTTAAAGCTAGGACTTGTCCGCTCATCACCCACCGCAGTTACGTAGGTACTTTGCAAAGGTAAAAGCTCGACCCTTTGAGCCAAGAACTATGTATTCAGAAGCTCCTACACAGTTCCGACTTTGACACGTGTGAGAGAAGAACGGCAGGAAGCAGCGAAACTCAAAGAAAGAATGCAAAAAAAAAAAAAACTGACGACCGATGACATGTTTGACAATAGACTCCACAGAGCATCACTGACCTGCCTAGTTGCTTGTGCAGGTCAGAGGGAGGGACGGTGGCAGGGAGGGGGAGAGGGGCCACGGCGCGTGCGTTTTCTACTGAGAACTTAACCGTAATCCGAAGATGACTAATAGAAACATCGTGTTCTCGCAGGACTAGCGTTATCCTAAGATGATTGATAGGAACACAGTCAGGACTCACGTTAGCTTATGATTGAAAACACTGGTCAACAAAAAATTTACATACAGTCTCAGTTTTCTCAACTGGTAATAGGTCAATTTCGTTGTGCTGAATACGAAAATTAATAACACTCTTTTCCCTGTATCAAGTGAGCTTTTTTTGTGTGTGCTACGCCGATTACATAAAAGATCCGATCCTCTGACTAAATCGATAATTCACCGGTCAAGAAAATAAACAAAGTTTACGTTTTTTCAACTGATTTCGAGCAATATCGATGCTCTGATTCCAAATATCACATTGGTTTTCCTCTACCAGGTCAACATTATCAAAGTGATGAAGCAACTCGCCACAAAACTTCTTATTTCGGAGACGTACAAAATCACGTTAAACTACTTTTAAGTTTTAACTCTGTAATATATTCCAGGTGCACAAAACAATATGGTGACGGTTTCCAGTAACGGTAAAAGTACAAAGTCATTATAAAACTTCGTATACAACTGAACTCTTTCATATCCTCGATCCAATTCGTGTCTCTATGTACGAATGAAGTTAAATAGGTATGTGAACTAAACCTAGCCATTAAACCCTATTGAAAATTAGTGCAGTTTCGCGCTTGATTTCAAGCAGTTTATCGCAGAGAAAGCAGTTTTATAACGCGCTGTAGCAGTTCGCCGCAGATCTCTTCAAAGGTCGAGAAATA
>LQNS02277217.1:2625539-2648429 GCA_001587735.2 Parhyale hawaiensis | reverse complement strand
GTGCCCAAAGCGGACGTAGCGACCTCGCCACTGTACAGCCACTGCATCGCCGCGACTCTGGAGTCTGCGGCGGACGTCACCGAACTGCTCGAAAAACTGCACCGATTTTCAATAGGGAAAGAGCGGATAACACGAGACTTAGGAGAGCAGCTACAATAGGAGTATGGACCCGTAAGAGAGCGTTGAGGACAGCACAGGTGTAATGCGCTGGCTGGTGGATGGGAAGGGGAATGGGTATAACACCAAATGAGAGAGAAGCGAGAGAAGACGGGAGAGTGAATAAAGCGAGGCAGTCTCCCCAAATCTGACTGCAGCCAAGTATTAGGCAGTAAATTTATCGGTGATAGCAAAACACCGGCGGCCATTACAGCTTTTTGCCGATTGTTCTCGACACTGTAAAATGAGGGGGCAAAGTTTCAAGCTGAAGCGCCGAGATAGCGGCAGACGAAAAAAAAGGTTAAGCGGGTGAAGAATTTCCGACGGTTAACAAGGAAGACTTTGCCATAAAACGGGTATAAATCGAACCGAGCACGCCGAGCAGCGGAGTGCCAACATCGCTGACAAAAAAAAATCTCTGGTGTTGGTCGTAAAGTGAGATGGGCTTTGTACGGTACGTAGCGGGGTTGTGTACGGTACGGAACAGCCGGTACGTACCGGTCGGTAGCTGCTTGCCGGCGACTGCGGAACAGGTGTCCGGTACGTACCAATAGCTGATAGAGACTAGGATGCTGGGTTTCCGATACGTACCGGTAGCTACTCAGAATTGTATGCCGTGCCGAGTAACCGGTATATACTGGCAGCTGCGAAAAAACATCACACCCGCCGCTCCGTATAATAATACGGCACCAATAGCCGCTTCATACCAGTAATGGACTAGCAACTGCATACGGTCAATGCTGCACATTAATGTCCAAGCCAATTAAGCGAAATCCTTTGAAATAAGAAAACGACATGAGGATAAAATCACCGACAAAACCAACTCTCACCTTGCGATAAGAGTTCTTTTTGAAACAACACTGCATTCAATCTAACACAAGGGAGAAATACTTGTCACACTTCTCAAGGAACTAACACACCTAGCGAGTATAGCAAATCTTTCCCATACTAGCAAGCACCACAAGCACCGTAGCTCATGTAACATCAATTGTTTTTTTCTCTTACTTACAGGCAATGCAAAGCTCAACATAAAACACTACCGCTCTTCTTTACAGCTACGTACAGACGAGCTTTTGTGCATCAGGCAAGGCGACTAATATCGCAATGCAAGAGAATATTGTCTATGAAAGAGATGGGACTGTACGCATTAAACACAGCGACATAATACTTCAATTCAATACGTCTACTACGAACTCTTCGTCAGAAGCGAACAGATGTTGCCCCTAAAATACAGCAAGAAACAGTATATCTTAATACACAAAAGAACCACCACTTCAGAGTAACTAAACAAACACACTTGTGTACTCAACATAACCTTGCTTCACAGGCAGGGTGACACAAAACTATATACTATAAAACCGACGGCACTTCACCACACACAGACATACCGTACAAAGAAGTACAAATGTAAAACAAAATTTTCCTTGACTGGCAACGGAACGAGCACAGCACAATAGAGCAGATGATACTTCACAACAATAAGCAAACGTACACAGCAAAACTTTAATCCCCTTATAGTGCGACCACAAGACTAAATACAACAGAGTTGATGATTCTTAATAACAGACAAATTTGCGTAGGTAAGCGAAAAAAAACTCCCTCTAAGATGCAGTGCGAGTCAGAACTCTACACACTAAAGCTAATATTTGAGAAAGCGTTGGAATATCTATAGGGCGAGTGGAGGAGCACACTTCATTGTGTGGAGTACCGACGCAGCCAACAGCTCGTCGAGCTTCCGAGCTTTTTTTGCTCGCCTCGGCTATTTGTGTAGCGCGATGAGCGCGCGCGAGCGGACGAGGGCGATCGCGAGCGCGACAGTGTCAGGGCGCGAGACTTTATAGGAACGCGGAGTCGAGCATAAACTTGGGTAAACAACAGACACGTCAGGTACACGCAAATTGTGCCCTATTTTGTGCATACATAATTATCCGTATTATGTCGAAAAGCTGGGGCTTTCCTTTTCTCGGTGCTCTGCGAATACAGAGCAACAGAAATGTTGCCGGCAATTTTTCTTTCCCTTCGAACAGTGTAAAAATTTCCGCCCAATCAAACCGCATCCCTGTTAAACCTTGCCTGAATTGATTACGGTGCAAAAACGGAAAAACCTGATACTAATGAGAGTAATAATAATTTGAGCACTCAGAGAGCGGATATCGCAGTCAAGCAAAGTAATGTTAACGCACAATTCAGATTGGTCCTGCAACCAGCAAAATTTAGTGATTTGTGTCTCTTGACATCAATAATAGTTCCTGTAATTTTTTTCAAGATCTGTCAGTAACTTTCTGAGTTATGTTCTGCAAACACAAAGACAAACATAGAATCCAACACACAAACGGACGAACTGATCATTACTAAAATTTGGTAATGGTGCCTTCTAATATTGCCAACAATTCCTGCAAATTTCATGAAGATTTGTTAATAATTAATTGAGTCATGTTACTGAGAAACATGAGAAACAATAAGCAGACAAACAAATAAACGGTTAAAAGCATCTTTACCAAAACTGAAGCATCTGTTTCTTCTAACATACCTAATACTCCCTGTAAATTTTGTCAAGATCCGCCCATAACTTTTTGAGCTACATTTTAGTGGCAGAAGGAAAAACAGAATAACAAAAAGCAAGACAAACTCCGAGAAAACATTACCACCTAAGCTGAGGTAATAATAATAACAACAATAACTAGAGCACTCTGAGAGCGCATACTTCCGCCAAGCAAGGCACAGGTAATGAAAAATTCAACTTGATCCTGAAAGTATAATATCTTTCTATAACACCAAAAGCTAATCATTTGTGCCTTCCGACGATAATAGTAGCTCCTGTAATTTTGTAGAGCAGTTCACAACTTTTCGAATAATGCGGCTAACAAACATTCTCACAAACATTAGAAAACAAACACACAAACAGATCAACCGATCATCGCCGAAATTTTATCATTTATGTATAACAACATCACTAACAATTCCTGTAAATATCATAAAGATCAGTTTATAACTTTTTGAGCTATTTTGCCAACAATCACAAAATCAAACACAGAGACAAACAAATAAGACAGATCGTTAAGAAAATTTGTTCGTTTACTCTTCGTAATATACCTAACAAGTAACAACTCCTGCAAATTTCATAAAAATCCGTCCATAATTTTTCGAGTTGTCGAGTTGTGCCAGACAAACAAACGGATGAATGCATTACACTCAGCGTGCTAATGAGTAATAAAATATTTTAGTGAATCACGATAACACAATTGGATATTGCATAAATTGTGCCAGGAACTCTGCTATGCTTACGACCACCTTCCTTGATCGATGTGGGCCTTACAGCTCAGCTTTTCATCCAAAATTAGCACCCACTGAAGTTTTTTGTTATTCAAGAAAACACAAAGCAACTCTTCATTAGCAAGAGGAGAGTTACAGCCTCAATGCTGTTTTATTTTCGTGAGCAGTACATTTGTTTGAATTAATCATTCATACAATACCCCCAAAAAATTTAAAACATCTGTTGCAGTAGCTTGGAAATTGCTACGATTAGCGTAGAAAACTACATCGACGGCATACAATAATTCGAGTACAATACACAGTTCATTCCAAGAATTGTTACTCATAAAAACGTTAAATAACAATGGACCAAGCACACTTCCTGGGGTAACACCAGAACTAATGTGTAATGTATGTGATTTGCCGTCATTACAGAGTACATACTGATTCCTGTTGGATAGGTAATTATTAATCAGTGTATTTTTCAGCGTTGCGAACGCTAAAATTATCAAAGTTTTTAAATGATAGAGATTCATCGACGGTATCTAATCATTCTAATAATTTCATAAGAACGAGAAATAGACATATCCCGTATGTTTTATCATGGTAACACTTCAAAAGGTCTGATACAAGACGAAATATTGCTAAAGTAGTATTAGAATTAATTAGAAGGCCAAACTGCTGGTCTACCCTCCAACAAGCGAGGGTTCGTAGCACCTAATCAAGGGTGTTCACACGTAGGTACAACTCAGCTCTCGAATACGTTCCTGTGACCGTTGAAATAAAGCAGAAGATGGCACGGTCTCCTGTGTTCTCTACTTCACTCTAAATTTGAACAAAGTTATCCGACACTCTACCAATGGAACTTGCTTAGTCTTGATAGGCTGTCTTAGTAAACCAGTGGTTGACACACAGGCGAGTAGACAAGGGCACAATAAACGTACCTACGGACGCTGTACAGTAGTTGACGAGGCGAGAACACAGTCTGTAAACAAGCCTAGAAGTGAGGGAAGATACGGTGGAAAATGGACTCCCATGGTTTTCCGGCGTCGTAGCTCCATGTAATGCTATTTACACACGAGAAATATAATCATTTGTGTCATACAGTCTCCAAACTGAAATGTTCCCATATATTCTCACGTATATGAAACATAACAATTTACTAACAGTATTAATTTCTTATACGTTTCTCAAATGTAATGTTCTTTAATTTCCACAAAAAAGGTACAATAAATATTTCCTCCACACTATTCATGCCCAGTGCAGTGGATAGTTCTACGCAATATCAACAAATGAGAATTGGGCAACGCCACATGCGCTGAAGCTTTACTGGCATCAGAGCAAACAACTAAAGTTGGCTCGTTAATAAGCTTTGGAGCGTTCGAGTGCAGTGCTGCTTGGCGGACCGGCTCCAGCAGGACCAGCATATCAATCAACCAGGTGGAATTGAAACACTACCAGTCGTAGACCAGAAAGCCCCCGTGAATGGATTACGTAACGTAAATCTAAGTTATTAATAGTATATTATTGTATTTACTATTAATAATATTATTTTGAAGTAGCGAAAATAAGCGAGAGACAAAGGGAAAGTTAAAAAAACACGACAGTGTCCCCACGCACGCCACTCAGAACCCAAAGTTAGAAATGAAATTGGTAAGTTGTAAAGCAAGGGGAAGCATAACACACGAGGGAATAAAGTTTAGAGAACGTAAATGACTGAGTGGGGCCCTGCTGAGTATGAGATGGTGCAACGAAAGAGAGAGTGCGGAGACAGATTCTTTTAAAAGCAAGAGTAAAGGATTTTTTTAGAGCAAGACAATGAAAAGCAGTAGCAGCAACACGTACAAACAATAAAACCTGCAAAACTTGGCGACGATACTAATGAAAAAAACGAAAAGAACGTAAGTTAAGTAACAGAAAAGTAAACAGAAATATTGTCATAAAACTGCGGTGAGAAACTGGATAAAAGCAATTTAAACACATTTTATGGCGTAATGTAAACACACTTAATCTAGACAAAGACAAGAAAGGACAGTCAGCAGCGACATGAACGGAAATGGAAGCGAGCCTCTGCGCAAGAAATAGAATGGACAAGATACTGCAGAGTGGAGACAGCAGGAGGAGCACGATGGGAGGGAGGGCGGGCTAAAGAAGAAGGGGGCGAGGGAAAGGGGGAGTGGGAGAAAGGAAGCAGCAGTCTGGCATACTAAGAGGGCTACTTTGGAGCCCCAAAAATACGGGCAAGAGAAGAGAAATTTAAGGGAGCGATGTCAAGATGCCACAATTTGATTAAAATGCCAAGATGAGAGCCCGAGCCAACGGGGGCTGATCTGTGTGGCCCCCTCCTCAGCAGCAACTTGTTGAAGGCACAGATGTTAGTGCGGCGACCACACGCAGCTGCTGCAGCTTTATGGTGATATGCAGCTGTCTCTGGTACTCATGGAAGTTAGGCGCTTAAAGAGACTGACCCTATGGTGCCGGGAATATTGAAATAAACGTTGAGAAACAATGAAACGGGAGAGTCAAGAACGGGAATGTTTTGATTGAGAGGTACCCACGAGCGGCCCAAAGCTTTATTCTGTACTCTACTGCGTTGTTGTTCACGATTAATGTTTTTGTAGAGCTTGCAGCAACTTTACGGTGGCACAAAACTTTCTGTAAATATAATAGTAAAAGTTGTGTATCAAAGAGACTGTTCCTATGATGCAAGGGCTTCGACACAAAATAAAAAGAAGTAGTAGGGAGTAGTACTGCAGGTATGTTTAGAACTGGGCTGTAATGATCAAAAAGTGCCCACGCAATATTTAAGGCGCTGTTTTGTGCTTTAATATACAACTGTTGTGTTGCTTGTGTAATGAACACATACATATCCGCTACGTAACTCATCGCCGGGTCACTCACAATACTAAAGTTACGACGAGATAAACGCCTCCGCAGCAAGCGTGTTAGCCCAATCGGAAATTTATAGGCGTTTATCGGCTGCCTATGAGTAAATAGTGAAGTGTGTCCGATAATATCCGATAAATGCCTATAAATTTCTAAGTGAGTAGGACCGTCTGAAGAGCGAGAATATTCCACAATTGGTTTGGGGGGAGGGGTAAAGGGACCTGCGCTTATGGTCCCCGCAGAAATTCTGGGCCAAAGAGTGTTGCCCTGTTGCGCAAGCGGCACTGCATGTACGTAAAAAGCAATGCTATTTGACTCGTTAACCCTCAGCGATGAAATATACCTATTGTTGCCGGGAACTGCAGTCTCAGGCACATGCAACGCATATTGTCGTTCATGTGAGGTGTTCCCAAGTGCGCCTATCGACACATGTTAACGTCTCGCTCCTTTGCTTGGCTACGGTCGTCAGTATCTCGCCTTGAGTCGCGGTTAGATTTAGTTTTAAAAGTACTACGCCGACCTTGTGAATGCGACATGGTCACCTGGTAATGACTGTCAACGGGTTAAGCGCTGGCTGCCGGTCAAGAGTAAAGTAGTAAAGTATTATAGAATTTTAGCGCTACATGTCATTAATAGTAATGCAGTAGGTACCTACAATTAAGTGCTACCTGCACCTAAGTATAGCTTCGACACACTCGAAAACATACAAGTCATGTTCAAAAAGTAGTCGCCCAGTAACTGTTCAAAGCAGTAGTCTTTTACGAGGAAACTTCCAACTAAATATTGAATACCACGCGCGCATGCGCATGCCATTTTCCCTCAAGCCACTGGTCGTATCACCGACACTAAACATATTTCTTCAACAAGAGCAGGCCCGTAAGCGCCAACGCATCAACGGCTGGAGATCATTCCCAGCAAATAAGCGTATCTCTCTAAAGTAAAAAGACGAACCCACATACGCGAGTGAGCAACGAGGAGAGGGTTCTGTCAGACAGCTGTCAAAACGTTAGGAATAGGGAAGGCATTTCTGAAACAATGCCTCGGCATTGTGGCATGAACCCACTCTGTCATAAAATAAACATCTCTGCAGAGATCGAGTCACAGCATGACAAGAAAACGTGTAGGTATATATCGCAAGTTCTATACATAGCTACGCCACATGTGGTGGTCTATGGGTAGCATTCCGTGCTATGCAAGAAACTAAAATAGAAACCACATATATATGGAGACGTTGAAGAAACGTAAAAATACAACTGCTATAGTATGAGTGCTACAACGAAACCAAAACAGAATATTCGGCAGCTCCTGAAACCAATCCAGAAATCAACGGGTAGGGCGACCTATGAATTGCTCGTGCTGGATCTCTAACAGAAAATTATAGGCATTTATTCTCCGATGTCTATTAGGGAGGCGTCGGATAATCGCTTAAAAATATCCGATTCGGGCAAAGGTTTAATTAATGGTTGGGATAATTAACGGCCCACATAAGCATTCTGTTCTGCAATAACTCAGCATCAGCCCTATACTGTATATAACTATAACTATTACAGAATCAAATGAGTCGATCCCGATGAAGTACATTTGTACTTCATCGGGTGTGTTTGGTTAGGTTACAAAAATAATTACACAGGAATTCAAAATATTAGGTCAGATTAGGAAGGCAAGGATTGGTTTTCCTATAATCGAAAAAAAAAACGAAAACGTAAATTTTATGCTCTTGGTGCGATATGAATAGCAATAGTTACTTTAAAATAGGTCAGGCTAGGTTCTGTTCAGCTACAATAGGTGCCTCGCGGAACTGATAGAGGCACACATAAGGTCCTAATACATCTGGATTTTAGGCAGCTAGGTCAGAGACCATACCGACATGACCTAGCTTTGTGACATATTCCTCGCAAATGCATCATTACAACCTCTTGCCCAACAGGCTTCTTGGCAGCCCTGCAAGTAAAAATCGCAAACTATCTTTTGGGCCGTCCAAAAATGCTGCTACGGTTTTGGACACAAACAGCAACCATTTTTTGCCAATAATAGGTCAGGTCGCATAAAACAGCATACCTATTACATTGCACTAATCATAGTTTGAGAAATTTCAGTTACTATGTGGTCTACATGCCACAAAAACTTAGCATCTTTTGTGTAGGTATCATGAGCACAGTTCGGTAAACGACCGTTACAAGCAATTACCAACAATATGGTACCAATGTTACGAAACACCAGCATCTCTCACAAATCATAGTTGGAAAAACGACAGTTACATTCGTCAACAGTAGGTCGCGTCATCAAACCTCAGAAACACCATAAATCACAGTTCGATAAAAGACTGCTATAGTCAATACTCAACAGTCCCAACAAAAACTCCACGTTTCTCACAAACGATAATCCTGCAAGAGACAGCAACACTGACAGCAAGTAACAGCTAGGTGAAGCTGCCAGAATACCAGCATCTCTCACACGGACAAACGGTAGTGAGCTCAAGATAGGGAAGGACACAAGGGAGGACGGAAGGTAAAAGGAGGGAGGGAGGGAGGGGGACAGGTGAGGTGGAGGAGGGTTGGGACGACCTGGTATCCCCGGCGTGATTAGTTGTTCGAACTCGCTGAGAATTGGCGGAGGAATGCGGCGGTGGCAGCAGCGGCATTACTGATATTGGCAAGGTATTAAGGCAGGACCAGCGGGGACTGGCGCAATTGTCGACTGCGCAAGACAAGACTGGGGGCACGCATGTTCGGGGTGGATGGAGAGGTTCATCGATGGCATCCAAATGATCTCAATTGAACCCTAACCTACCTCAACAGCAGGTGGAACCGCTAAACTTAAGAATGTAATACAAAATATATATTAACATGCTCACTAGATTAGATTAGATAGGCGGCAGTAGACGAACCAAGAGGCCCATTCCCATAGAGACACCGGAACTATCGCCCCGGCCTTCTATGAGCTAATGCCATTATGTTAGTAGGATGTAGAGGACTAGGGAAACAAGAGGAGAAAAAATAGAAGACGAAAAAAAAAGAAAGAAAAAAGAAGGGGGGAAGAACCTCAGCCAAAGAGATGATCATGAATGCACGCAAGCATTATCTGTAGCCGCTGATATGCACAGCTTAAAAATATAGATGGAGCGGAAGTGAGAAGTCGGCTTAAGATGGCCTGGGAAGCTTTGGCCGTTAAGTGCTTGCGACTAGTGGAGGAGTTCTTAGCTGTTGAGGATGTCTCTCCCAATGTACGTCAAGACGATTGTTAAACGAGTTGACCGACTCCGCACCAACAACGTCGGAAGGGAGGTCACTACCCGTTCAGTTTCTCGATTTAAGTTAGATTGTGTTTATTAAAGGCTAATAGAGAGAAAAAGTGGAAGAAAATAAAAAAGACAGCTAAATAATTTTAAAATAATGCACAGCTAATCGTAACAGTGAGTTGATCTTAACGAACATAATCGCTTAATACGTATATGGCTGGCAAATTGGTCAGTTTAGTATATCTACCTTTAGTCATGGCAAGGTATTAGAGTGTTGGACTCTCAGATGCGGAGCGCAGGGAAGTTCGAGCCAGTTTGTAAGACGGGCGAGTTTATGTGGTGCTTGGCTTACTAAGTCAGCGTTCGGCGTTGACGCCACTGCAGAGATACTGACCTTTACCTACAAATGGAGATGGTCGAAAGGGGATACGAATGGTCCACGAGAGCCTTCCATTTTTGACACCAACTCTGACAATCAGCGAAGCCGACTGCAACCGTGCACTTCTTTGAGGAGAGGGGTGGACATATGTCAGCAGCACGAAATAGTGCGTGTACTACCGAGTAGATTTGCCGGCTGGTGCGTACGGTCACGTTGACTTACGTTTTACCTGTATACTGCTGAACAATGTTACAACAAAGTGTAAGCGACAAAAAGGGACACCCAAACGGTGTTAACTTCATAACGTTAATCTTTCACACGTTCCCTACTTACTACTCAATTTCGTTTAGTTAAATATAGTCGCACACCGAGGGCCAAAAAACTCACAAAATATTGGGTATTGGCAACAACGACACCCCAAAATTGCAGTTTAACCAAACCTGCCTTAACAGCGAACAAAAGCATCAGCAATTAGCTACTTAACACGTTGAGGTGAGCTAATTTTTTTCAATTCAATTTAAATTCTATCATATAAGACTGAAAATAGTCAAGTTTGTTTGCGAACAGTTCGTGGAACAGCAACAGAATGATAAATCAGTAGATAAGTCATGGAAGCATGCCATGCCGTCTAATACCTTCCAAACATACTGTGTTTGAAGTATAACAGGCTTACTCCTACCTAACCTGTCTGCATATAGGTACTGTAAACAAAAGCCGATTTTCTGCAGCGTACAGAACTGGAATTAAGCAATTTATCCTCCAGCAGCACTATACGCAAGAAAAAAAAAGCTACAAGCTAATCCATCGTGCAAACGCATTTACTAGAATCTTTCCTACAATATTAAAAGCGTGAATGAAAATTTTCTACTTTCTCGGCAGCAGAACATAAGACTTCTGTGCCACGCTAACGGCTGTAATTCAAGTTTTTTAAGTTCACCAGCAATATAAACGAAAGAATTTGGTACAACACTCACAATCATTAAGTTCCAATTAGAATATTTGTTTGCACACTGACAGCAAACCAACTGAAACTATAGCATTAATTGCGAAAAAATGTGCTCAGACTCTACGCACCTTAGGAAACTAAGAATGGCAGCACTCTGTGGTAGCAGGCGCGCCATAATGCGAGACATCTTGGGAGGAGGAGGGAAAGGAATACGGAAAATTTAGAAAACTGAACACCAGATTTTTGCACTAGTACACTACTGACGGAAGTGTTGTCACAAAACGAGTGCGCATTGCCGTGCACGGATGAGAAACACTTGCCACGGCGTGCTGTTACAATACGAACTACAGCACTCAGCGAGCGCATACCTCCGCCAAGCGAGGCAACGGTAGCTAAAAAATTAAATTGGGTCTGAAACCATAATTTTCTTTGTATAAACTCCAAAATCTAATCGTTTGTGCCTTTTGATAGTAATAACAGCTTGTGCAATTTTCTTGAAGATCAGTTCATAACATTTTGAGTTATACTGCTAACAAACGTTATGATAAACATGAGTCAAACATACAAACGAACAAACTGATTGGCACCAAAATTTAATCATTTATATCTTTTAACATTACTAATAACCCCTATAAACTTCATAGAGATCCATTTATTATTTTTTGAGTTATTGTGCTAACAAGTATAAAATTAAAAACAGTGACAAACAAACGGATGGACATATCTTCACCAAAAGTTAATCATCTGTTCCTCTTAACATACCTAAGAATCCCTGTAAATTTCGTCCAAATCGGTTCAGAACTTTTTGAGTTATCTTGGTGACAGACAGACGAAGAGACAAACACGACGAAAACATAACCTCCTTGGCGAAGGTAAAACTGCCGTTTTCGTGCTGCACGTGCACACCAAGGCAGGTACTTCCTGTACCAAAGCAGGTACTTCCTATACCAAGGCAGGCACTTCCCGTACCAAGGCAAGAACTTCCTATACCAAGGCAGGTACTTCCAGTACCAAAGCAGGTACTTCCAGTACCAAGGCAATTGTACTTCCTGTCCCACGGCAGGTACTTCCAGTACCAAAGCAGGTACTTCCTGTACCAATGCAGGTACTTCCTGTACTAAAGCAGGTACTTCCTGTACCAAAGAAGGTACTTCCTGTACCGAGGCAGGTACTTCATGTAGATACACGGAATACGTGCTGATTTTGAGATAACACTGAATTTTCGGTGAGCTGTGGGGTTGCGGAGGCTGATGGGCCAAGTCAGACTCCGGCATTCTGTGTCGAACCGGTGTCTGACTCCGACTCCTGAGACCCCAGTACCGACTCCAACCGACAGCGACGCTAACTCCGCTTCTTAATAAGCAGTTCACTTTCGCGCAGACTCCGATTCCTGAGCCAAGCTAGTTTCTGGCTCCCCCTCCTTAGTGCTAGGGCGTCGAGTTATGCGACCCTGGTTAGTACGTGGACTCGGCAACCGGTATCGCTCTCCAGCGACAACACTCCCCCCAGCCTTTCGTCTCTTCCCAATCCCCCCCCCCCACCCTCCGGACAGCCGGGCCTCTTCGCACCACGCACAAGCCGCACAGCGGACACAAAAAGCACGTAAACTCATTACGATTGCTGATCAGCGGTCCATAAAACAGACGACTGGACCTGACTAACAGAAATTGAATAAAGACCTTTGTCGGGGTGACCCTGATAACGCCTGATCCTGCAGCAGCCACGGGATCGGTCTCCACTTAACAATACGCGAATGAGGGATTTTTTTTAACAGCATTTTACCCCACTGCATGGCTTGCGGTACCGGTAATGATGGCGTAGAGTGGGAAACACGATTCGAGGGGGAAATGGAGCACAGAAATAATTTACAGGCCGATGACTGTAAAATTTGGTGCGGATAGCATGCGAGTATAACCGACAATAAAGGCGAAGTTTACGATGAAATAATCTCCTTTCTATTATCTCATTTATTTTCACGTCAAACTAAAGCTAATATTTTACTGAAGTAACTCGTGTAATAACTTTCACGTTTTGGCAACGCACCACAAAATTCTATTTGACTGAAATACCATAGGCATTAAACTTCAGTCGACTTTATCCCATCCTTATCAGTTCGCTCCGATTTTATTCTATTCTGTTAAAACTATAGAAAATTAATAGAGGTCGGAGTTATCCACAACTCAGGAAATCATGACACACACCGCAGGTGGGTATAAGCGTAAGCACAAATAAATAGGATAAACTAAAAACTTTCAGCACCACACATCTTACAAAACTAAAAACAGCACAGCCTCTCCGGTAAAATAATACGAGATATACTCGGAGATAGCAGCCAGGAAAGCAGCATTCGTTGGAGGACAGACCATGAGATGCGCCAGGTTATTACGTTAAGGACGAACCATGAGATACGCCAGGTTATTACGTTAAGGACGGACCATGAGATACGCCAGGTTATTACGTTAAGGACGGACCATGAGATACGCCAGATTATTACGTTAAGGACGGACCATGAGATAGGCTACGCCAGATTATTACGTTAAGGACGGACCATGAGATACGCCTGGTTATTACGTTAAGGACGGACCATGAGATACGCCACGTTATTACGTTAAGGACGGACCATGAGATACGCCAGGTTATTACGTTAAGGACGGACCATGAGATACGCCACGTTATTACGTTAAGCGCTTCACGAGTCTCTCCACACCAACAAACTCAAGAGCAGAGTATATAGAAATGTATTGCCCCAGCTTTCAATAAAGTGAATCGGCTGCTTCGCCGCAGTTAGAACTTTTTAATTGATTAAAAAATAATTCAGATTAATTGAAAGGCAGTAAGTTTTAATTAATTGAAAGCCCTAACGACACACAGAAATCGAGTGGTATCGACTGAGTTCCGCGGGCTATAGCGAAGTGAAAGTGTGCAGCTTATAAAATATGGTAAGTGCACCACAGGCGAAGCGCATAGCGGAAACATTCAGCACTACCTACCTGCAAGCTGTACCGATCTTCTACCTACTTCTACACAAGAAGCAGAGTAGAGAATTATTACCGAAAATAAATACAGCGTGATGCTTCTGACCCACAAGTGTAAAAACTTCATCGTCTTAAAATCATGGAATTAATTGTGAATAAGAAAGATATAGAAATAAACTGTTGAGTTAGCTCAATATAGCTGGAGTCAGAAGTAACTTAATATCGTATTGGTCACCTACGACTGTTAATACATGAGAGAATCGTAGCGGTTAGCGACTACTATGCATACAGAAGAGAACCTTGGCCGCCAATACTATTAAAACTTATGGTCAGCTTAAAAGATGTGTACTAAGGAAAACCATTTCCATACGTTCAAGACGCAACAGGAGCCTTACTAAATTCTAACACTGGAAAATTAAGCCTGACAGTAAGTTAACTATGGACAAGAGTATTACTTTGGACGTTCACTGATGAAATAGAATAATTAAAGTTTGAGCGACAGTTCGGACGGTGCGCTGCTCAAAGCCTATTCCAAAAGAACCGACTTAAATTTCGGTTTCTGATACATATAGCACTGCTTTAACCGTCTTCTCTGAAGGAGACTGGGCCTCACAGTGCTAAGATCCATACACAATGCAGTCTCAGAATTGTGTGGGTCGACTAGCGGCGGCCTTGAGAGGACTGGGACGCTTGACAGCTGACTGGGACAAATCTTGCAGCGCTTCCAAAGTGAAATCGCTCCGTGTTTAGATGTAGCCACAGAGTACACATACACGCAGATTGTTTTCACCAACAATAGGGTAACATGTCTAGTACCCGTCCACCATGCTAGTAGCCGTCCACTTGGCTTTAAAAACTTCCTGTGTGAAAACTAGTAGTTAGAAAGCCGTACATAGTCTTAAACTATAGGCTAAGTAGTAGGTACCCTACAGTTTAAGCCTATGTACGGCTTTCTAGTACTGCTAGTTTTCACACAGGAAGCTTTTAAACCCAAGTGGACGGCTACTAGCATGGTGG
Organism: Parhyale hawaiensis; assembly: GCA_001587735.2. Classification (NCBI taxonomy): domain Eukaryota; kingdom Metazoa; phylum Arthropoda; class Malacostraca; order Amphipoda; family Hyalidae; genus Parhyale; species Parhyale hawaiensis. The sequence continues at coordinate 2,633,580 of LQNS02277217.1, read as the reverse complement.
ACGGGCACTAGACATGTTACCCTACATGGATACAAGCTAACGCGCACAATTTGCGGCGATATTCTTTGAGAAATTCGGCGGCAGTGAACCTCGTGTCCTCCGGTGTTGCATGAGAAAGTAGATTAAAAATTAAACTGATTAAAGCACAACAATACATCACGCTATGGGACGAGATGCAACGCAATAGTCTCGAAGACAACTGTGTCTTTGCATTATTCCGATTTCTTGCATCGGCCACTTTTAGATCAGCTGGCTGTACGACGTTACAGCGCCTGAGTCAGTGACCGTCATGCCACTTCCCTTAATTTACAGAGGAGACAAGACTTTCTGTACAGAAGCTCTACTTGATTTTTCCCGCACGGGCAAAGCACAATTACGTTTTTTGTCACTTGCACACCGGCACCGAATTGTCTAATTTGTTTGGGCCGGGGTTTTTTTCGGGTTAGTTTATGGTCATCGACGGTGGATGTAGTGAGCTTTGATGGTGTGCTTTAGGAGCCTTTTTTCTACTCTCGTTCTCTTTCTTACGTGTCTGCACACAGTGGTTGTTGGTTGGAGTGCGGCGGCGCTCAGAGCGAGAGGGAACATTCCTTCGTGTGGACACCACGCGAGCCTCTCGACAGCTTTACGACTCACGCATTTACTGCTTCGCTCTTTCCCTCACGAAACAAACAATGCTCTCTCTACTTACTAAGGGCCGTCGCTTGCTACTGCTGCTGCTGCTGCCCGCTAGACGCTTTCTTGGCATCCGACAGGCTTTTTGCGCCCCAAGCTCTGCTCTCTGAGTCACACACTTCGGTACCGCTTTATACTCTCAGCGCGTTCGTTCTACAGTGATACACACAACGTAATCTCGTAATTGCTACACTATAATTAACGGTACTCTATAGCACGATAAACTATACTGTGCCAAGTCACTAGTGCTAAATTAATAAGCAAGAGTTGGCAAGAACTATGCGTTTAGCAAACATCGTACTGCCATTAATTCAACCATCAACTAAGGCTTAAGTAATTAATAACAATATAAGAGTAGAAACTTGAACAACAGCAAGAAACAAAAGGCACTCTCATCTCAATTAGAAAGCATGTCAGACCAAACTAAGCACCAATGTTATAGGGTACAAAAATCGAATGTAATGTAACTAGTTTCAGCTAGTTAGTGCGGACAAATTACTCAGGAAATAAAAATATCACTTTCAACTGCTGCTAGGAAAGCGATACACTCTTCTGCATGAAATGCAATTGCGGAAAACAACAAGCTGGTTACGATTTGTCTTAAATGAAAGCTTCTACCAGCGTGCTCAGATATCCTTGCTCTTAGGGAACGTACAGTGCACCCTACATAATATTATGTATGTAAATGCACACAAATCATTGTGTATTAAGTTGCCAAAGCTATTGTACGTCCCGACGTGCAGTGAATCCTTAAACTCTTGATATCTGACAGAGAGCAAAATTAGATGTGCAGTTTTCTAGGTTGTATCTTCATGAACTATGACACCGTATAACAGGTACGGTATAATAGACAAACGCCATAACGTTGGTGAATGGCATTAGCAAACGAGCAGTGCAATCCCAAATACGAACACATAAAATGCTGGCCGTTTCGAACATTCCAATATTTACAACTACGTGAAGTATGGAGCAATTTCATAACTAAACAGGCATCGCCTGTAGAAAATAAGCCATGTACGGCAAAGGCAAACTTATTCAGATGCACTATCTATCAAGAACCGATACGACACCTCCATTCACATCGACCACATGTGATAAAGTACGTTAACACAGCGTATGAAACTATAAAGAGATACATAGGCAGTTTTATCAGTATACGTATATATTATCTATATATATATATATAGATTTACGTGTAAATAACTTGTTCATAAATGGCTCAGCGCTACCGTCCGTACCTGATAAAACGTAATACTGTGAACACAGTGCTACATACAGTACAGAAAAACTAGAAAGTGCACGTATACATCTAGATCATCGCCCAAGCTGTACCGTATATTATAGTCTTGCACATGGCACAAATGCTACAGCTCGCGCCATGTTGCCCCTATTTACAATAGCCACTTTAATGTTTTTTTTTTGTAATCGTGAGTCCGTTGCTGTCGTATTGACGTCACTTAATTTACAGAACAGACACGACTTTCTGCCGCTGATATTCTGTCGTGTTTGGCTTTTCCTCTTCGCTCGCACAAAGAACAATTACGCTGCTCTCAGTTGATAGGATCTAGTGCGCTGAGCTGAAAAACAACCTTTGAAATCATGAAGCCAACGTGCAAATGGTGCTGAGAGTAGAACAGAATAACTACGTCGTGTCGGCTAGAATTTCACGTCATTTCATTAAGGGTTAATAAACGCAGTTCTATTGGTGTAATTAGAAGTAATCTTATTACTCCTTCAAATAAAACTATTATTTCAGATTAAAAAAAATCGTCGTATGATTCCTTTCAACCAATCGACTGCTTCCAATGACTGAGAAAAATGCTCCCCGTATTTCCGTTAGTGAATCGAGGGGCAATCAGTCGTTAACGAAGAACTATAATCGCAGTAAAAAATCAATCCAGGAAAAGACTTCAGGAGGCAGAAGAATTACGCAAGCCTTCAAAACTGATTTCAATCGTTTGCCATCTCGGGCACCAGAGCAAAACACGCCAGTCGCCCCATAATGCAATGGCGACAACACTCACCTGCACAACAACAAACAAATGCGTCTCCCTTGTTTTGGACAACCAATGCACTGGCGAAGCCTTACACAATAATGAACTTATTAAGGTAACAAAGCGAGGAAGGCAGAGCAGCAAGCAACATTTCACAGCCAAGCGCGTCCATTGGCGGCAATTTGCAAGTTTGGGGACTCGTGTCGCACGGGGGGGGNGGGGGGGGGGAGTGACCGCGCTAAATGAGCGCTGTAAACAGACACTTTGGTGCGGGACTAGAGCGGTCGGGGCTGTTCCTGGCACTATGGGGAGGGAGGTTCGCAGGGCCTGTTGGAGCGGTGCAATCGAAGCCGAAATAGATGGATTGGTAGGTTCTGCGCGCCTGCAGCTCTGAAGTGCTAGAACCTGGAACTGACGAATCGGTCCGTTCTGCGGGGCCGTTGCTGTGGAGTACTGGAGGAAGCCGCTGCGGCCTGTTGGTGAGGAGTTCTGAGGGAAGTCGAAGTTGATGGATGGTTCTGTGGGTCTGTTGGTGTGCGGTATTGAAGGATGCCGCTGGGGCAAGTTGGTGTGCAGTATTAGAGGAAGCCGAAGCTTAGTTGAGGGATGGGTAAGTTCTGCGGGCCTGTCAGTGAGGCGTATTGGAAGCCGAAGTCGATGAATCGGTAGGTTCTGGGGCCTGCTGGTGCGGTGTACAGTAAATTGACGGAACATGAACATGATATACAGGGACGCCGAACCGACAGCAGCTGATGGCAATACTGGGACAGATGACACCGGCTAGAGCGCCTTAAAAGCATCAACTTAGGGTCTTCTATTATCAGTGGAGGGACACAACGCTATAGGGTTTACAGCGTATTTCTTCAGTGCATGTTGAAAATGTAAATCGTTCAACAGAAATTAAGGAAAACCACAGAAAGTATTATATCTATTTCGTTTTCAAAATACACATACCATTGAATTATCAAAATATACGCAAATTAAGCAGAAAAGGAACTAAAGAGCAGCACTCTACGCTGTTAGGGCACACTCGATAGGGCAATGAAATTTTAAGCATTCGAGGCTGGACTATATCCGAATCCTGAGGCAGATGCCCTAGCTTAGTCTCGTTGATTCAAGTTTCAATCGTTGACTCTTACTTAGTAACCTTGAGACTTCCATGAACTAAGCCCTACTCCATACTATAGAGATTTCAATCGGCTCAACATAATCGGGCTGCTGCTAACATCTGCAACACAATTCAAAGTGATGAAGCTAGAGTTCCTGTCTGCAACTTCCGGTCAAGTCAAGGGGGTTTGGCTCAGATCGAATTTGACGACCCAACTGAACGTGGCCTTACTTCCCCGTTCGGAGAGGACGATCTCACGAATGTCTTCTGTCTCCTGTTGTGGCCAGTATCCTGTGGCAAGTCTGGTGGCGTCCCTGATGTCTATGACTCTTATCGCACAGAGAAATCTCTAGTTGCTGAGCCCAGACATTTCAAGCAAGCAAGGACCGCGAAGAAAGTTCTTCATAGTAAAGATGCAACACGTGCTGCATCTCTTAGCCTCGGAAATGAAAATGCTCGCGTCTGGTTGAATTACTTGGCATGTTAAGTAAAGAGTTCTCTGTGTGAGCTATATGCTGCGGAATGAAGCTGAATCTGCTTTGTCGTAGCAACCAAATGTCGTTGGTTGATGCTTTGGTTACGTACGTTAGTTGGAACTTTCTGTGGCTGCGGATGCTACACCGACAACTTTTTGTGCCGACGCTTGACAACTTGGCTACTTGACTCCGATACACAAATTACCTTTCATGCCCACGTGCGCTAATCCGTCACATAAAAACTCCACTAATTAACATCTTTTGCGAAACACAGATTAATTACCTTTCATGCCCACGGGTGACGAATTGGCCACAGAAAAACTCCATTATATAACATTTTTTGTGACGTAAGAACACAAAACAATGTCTCACCACATGTTATTAGCAAACAGTTTTAGGAAAAGAAGACACCGTGTATTTGTCTGATACGCTGCATTTTCCCGCACAAATTCAAGAATAGAAATAGTGTCAACCGAGCCGAATTGTTTAGATAGTCCCCGGTATAAGAGGCAATCAGTACCTATCCTTGCTATCCTATTTTGGACCCTTTCCAAGAATTAGCAGCGTATAATCTGACGAAATAATCTTAATGTAGCTTCGAAGCAAGCCCCTCCAAACAGTTTCGTTTTGCCCTGCTGCAGCATTTCCGAAACAGAAACTCTACTACGATTAGATAAATTTGGCCATAAACTCAACCTGCTACAAGCGCGGCTTCACTTCGATAATCTGAAACGAGATAACCTACGTCTTTCCAGCACTAAATCGAAATATGGATTGTGACTAAACGAATACGCCTTGAAAGTAAAGCGTAATCCCTGTCCTATAGGGGGCCAGATCGACTACAGTAGACCATAACAGGGGACCCCGTTGGGCACCTGCTTCCTCTTCAGGCAGGCACAGCTGCACAGTGCATAAATAAAGCACATATTATGGACGCCGACGAGGCAGGCCAACATAACACACGCAATGATTTCCAATGTCCACAACAGCGAGATGCACCACAAACAGCAGCGCTGTATTCAATAATGAATGGTCAACGATCTCTGGCTTCAATACGGCCCTCCAAACTTCGACGGTTCGGGTTGCTGCTGGACCGCAGCTGGCGTTCCCAGAGAGCCTGTGTTGGAACGTCAGAGGAATTGCAATCATTGATGTATCCTCCGATGATGCAGGTACTATTTTTTTTAGAAAGTGAAAAAGCGGCATAATTCAACTGCTCCGTTTGTTGGACCGTTCCCAGAGACTGTGTCTTAGAATGCCAAAGAGAAGCGACTGTTAAGTTTACGTATGCTGTATTATCGTGTGATACGCTAGGAGCTTCTACAATCTACATTAACTGGAAAGGACAAATGTTGCAGTTATAAGATTGTGTCGCTGGTCCATTTGGTCCTCGCATTGTAGAAAGAACTGCGCTGACTTGAGATTCGTCGCCGAGATTTGTGTTCGACTGTTTGGGCCGACAGGCGTTCAGGTGGTCGGCCGTGAATGGATCTTTGATGGATTCTTCTTAGCAGCGCTTGGGGTGTTGTGGCTTTGCTTAATGCATAGTTTGTGCTTTCACCACCTGTTGCCTGAAGAACCAGCGCGTAGTTTTAATAATAATACTAGCAGCTCCGAGCATCGACGCTTCCAATTAGCTACTGGACTGATGCTCGCCTGAGACATTCTTTGCTACAACACCAAAGCTGTTCCAGTAACACAAGCACATTCTGTTCCAGGCAGGCAGTTAACATTTAAAAGGCAACGGTAATGAGAATCATCATCGAATCTAGTGGTTGTCCGTCGCACTCTAAAGTTTAGTATCTGCAGCAATAGCGCAATTTTAAACCTGATGAATTAGTTCCGAATGCGCTAAAGGGTTAAACCTGAATTGGCGAACCCATCCCCAACTCTATGCAGGCATAACTTGTTTATGACAAGAAAATGTGAGTCAGCGATACAAAATTATAAGAGGCAAACTATATAAGAAAAAGACATATGTACGGCTGCTGAGCTCTATGATGGTTACTTAAGGTCTACCGAAACCTGTAAAATAGCAGCCACCGTCCATGAAAACAGTGACAATAACACACTTTTTGTCACTAATCTACAAGCAAACAGTACGTGTTACGTGCACTGTTTGCTGTAATATAAAAAAAATACATGCCCACCAGCGGATAATTTTCTACTCATTATTTTTTCATCAAATGACAAATACTTCCCAAGACACATCGGTAGGCCAGAAAGCAATAGATATTTTGAAACCGCACGAAGGCCAAAACAGAAAATTTTTTAATGATTTCCATTCATAATTAAACAACAGGGATAACTAAATTTACAGCGAAAGCCAGCAGTACATCGCCAATGTGCGGGACAGTCATCAGGTACAACAAAGCGCTTCAACATCCCACACAAGTGGCTGACAGCTACCTAAGAAGAAACTTTTACGCTCGTGTTTTTAAACACAATAGCCTTCTCGCTCAAGTGCGTTGGTGCACCATTAAAAGTGCATGATACGAAATATTTCGCGTAATTTGAAGTAGGTACGTGCAATTTGTACAGAAGCACATTAGAGCCAAGAAGACTGGTGAAATGTGCGTACCAGGGTCAGTAGCATATCTAGAAGTACATCAAATATTCGTGCATTTTCGATTACATAATCAAAATTTACATGTATATACAACCCAACCAACGCGACAAACATGCATATATCTCCACAAGTACGCATAAATAAGACCCTTTTAATTTGAGTGACTAAATAGAAATTTACAAGTACAACTTAAGCAATAAGAATAGCGTAATACGAGTAGGATTACATAATATCTACGCAAGTAAGCACAAAACAAGCTCCGTTTCATTTGAGTTACATAATCAAAATTTTCAAGCACAATCTAAGCAGGAAGGCTCGCGTAATTGGATAACATACTATCTATACAAGTAGACATAAACAAGACCCGTGTAATTTGGGTCATATCATCAATGCCACGAGGTAGAACATTAAATAGAAGCATGCGCAGTAATGAAATGCGTTTAATTTAGGGAACAAAGAGCAATAATTGGGAGCGAGCAAATGAGGAGCGGCGGCAGCAAGTGAAGCTGGCGCAATTAAAACGCGTGTTTCTGAGCGGGCGCGTGAGGTGCTTATTGAGGAGTCGGCGAGTGGTGGGGAGGTTAGCGGGAGGTGAGACGCATGGAGAGTGGCTAGTGCACTCCCCCCCCTCCCTTCATCCCCCCTTCATCAGCCCATTCCTCATTCCACAAGCCGTATACTTCCAGTATCCCAGTTTCTGCACTCCCCCTGACTCTCCACTCGACTGAACAAATCCCCATTGGACTCACTCCCAAACACATCCCCTCACTCCCCCATGGCAGCGGCACTCGGCAGCACTGCAATAATGCAGGCCACAGCCTCACGCTAATGGTCCGCTATTCACAAAGCCATTCCGTGGTGCTGTGCCGCCGGCCATGAGTGGCCTCCCCACGTGCCTCCCCCGGCTATACTGTCGGAGGTACGTGTGGACACACAGCCGGGGTTCCCGGGGTACTTACGTGCAGTCTCTTACTAGATCCTACTAAGGGCACATACATATATACGTGTGTCGTACTCAGTCGCTAGCTAGCAGCATGGATATCCACCAATGGGCACGTGTGTCGTACTCGGTCGCTAGCAAGCAGCATGGATATCCACCAATGGGCACGGGTGTTGTAGTCGGTCGCTAGTTAGCAGCGTGGATATCCACCAATGGGCACGTGTGTTGTACTCGGTCGCTAGCTAGCAGCATGGATATCCACCAATGGGCACGTGTGTT
>LQNS02277217.1:2589713-2623068 GCA_001587735.2 Parhyale hawaiensis | reverse complement strand
GATATCCACCAATGGGCACGTGTGTCGTACTCGGTCGCTAGTTAGCAGCATGGATATCCACCAATGGGCACGTGTGTTGCAGTCGGTCGCTAGTTAGCAGCATGGATATCCACCAATGGGCACGGGTGTTGTAGTCGGTCGCTAGTTAGCAGCATGGATATCCACCAATGGGCACGTGTGTCGTACTCGGTCGCTCGTTAGCAGCATGGATATCCACCAATGGGCACGGGTGTTGTAGTCGGTCGCTAGCTAGCAGCATGGATATCCACCAATGGGCACGGGTGTTGTAGTCGGTCGCTAGTTAGCAGCATGGATATCCACCAATGGGCACGTACGTCGTACCCGGTCTCTAGGCCGATTGGACATCCACCATCGGGCACGTGAGTCGGACAGTGTCGCTACGACGTATACGTACCTACCGATGCAGTATCGACGTTACCGCTCGACCAACCCGCTAAGAAAATTCCAGGGCGTCTTTTCGCCGTGGACTTGCAACGTTCAGTAAACAAGTTCGCTACGGAGAGTAAAATATGCGTTGGACTGGACACGGAGCGCGGAGGCAGCTTGCTGCTGCGGCAGGACAGTCCGGGCGCCAGCAGGAGCAGCAGCGAGTGGGCGGCTGCCAGCACCAGACAGCACAGAGACAAATCTTCAGCTGTGGCACTACCAGCAGCGACAGGCGACACCACCAAAACAGCTCCAAGGTTGTCCCACCAACAGCCACACGACTGCACCCCAACAGCCAATTGAACGTACCACAACAGCCACACGGCTGTACCACCTACAATCAGTCATACGGCCGTATCACCAACAGCCACATGGCTGCACCCCACCGACAGCCACATGGCTGCACCACCACCATCAGCCACATGGCTGCACCACCACCATCAGCCACATGGCTGCACCACCACCATCAGCCACATGGCTGCACCACCACCAACAGCCACATGGCTGCACCACCACCATCAGCCACATGGCTGAACCACCACCATCAGCCACCAAGACAAACGACACGCACAGCAATAAGAGCAGCAGACGCGGCTGCGGGCAGCGCCGTACATCAGTGACTGGAGGCTGTGGTCCGACCATCACCGTAACGACCGGCCGTTGGCCGTAATTAGCAAATGCTTGGGGAATTCAGACGAGACCCATGAGTACCAGATACGGCGGCCCTCAGCATGCGCCACCAAGTTTATTGGAAGGCCTAAGTGTATTTGATTAGGCCTCTGCAGTTAATGTAACCTTAGGACATTAGCTTCACTGAGCGCTATTAAGTGTAAACAGCCACGCGAGATTGCGCCCGAGCCTATGCCGCGCGAGCCACACGGCGACACGAATAAAATCCGTTGCACGAAACAACGTAAATTTTACAAAAAGACACAGTCTTGGTGACGAGGGATACACCACCAATAGTGGTCAGTCTACTATATATGTAGGTCCGTAGAAATCTAGTCACCTAGCTGCCGCAAAACAAACCACTGCATCGCAAGTGACACTGGACTGAATCATATCCTCATGCCATAAGCATAAGCTGAATAACTGAACCCTTTACCAAGCAAGTGACCATAAAGGGCTACCTACTCTCTTGCTGATATTCCTGCGAAGGAATAGTTCCACAGCCCGGTAAAACGTTAATGCGCTCGCTGCTCTAACGAGGCAGAATTTCGGGATAATCCCCAAAATACACACAACCAAGTTTTAAATGAACCTAACGGTATTCGTACGGAATCTAACATTTGATGAGCTAATCAAGATTATGTTGAACAATTCCAAAGCTAGTCGCCGCAAGTGGGACTATGTTGCGATAATATCAATCAGTCGGCTGCAAGTGGTACTGTGTTTCATCAATATTGTATAGATTGATCGAAAATGGGACTATGTGGCACAATTCCCATCGATCGGCCTCCGAAGATTTCAGTTCACCCTAACACCCTCTCCCACCCACCCCTCGAAGGGCGAATGCAGCGGGTCAAGAGGGAGGCGTACCCATGAGGCAGAGGGAATAAGCCACATAAGCAACATGGCAAAGCTGTAGCTCATAAGAAGCAGGAAGAGCAGGTCGCAATAGCCCGAGGCTGCATAAGCTCATTAAGGTAACGAGAAAACAGTGGAGCTGGAGGCAGCAGCGGCAGACGGCTGTGGGCCGTCTGTAATACGCGGCAGTAAGAGATGCAGCAGACAGAAGGTAGTAAATGCGCACTGCTGCATCTCAGCCAGAATATTACAATCGCTTAAAATTTTGCTTGCCCCGTTGAAATAATTCTGTTCCCCCACCACCACACATCAGGTTATATTAACTACAGCCGGCGATATTCAAATGCTGGTAGTGAAGTCCGTAGATTTAGGGATCATTAGTGAGCTCGGGAAGTTCTACCTGCAGTTGACCCGACGTATATAATAACACTTTTTAACAAAGTTTAGATTCACCAGAGGAGAATACATAAGTGCTCTCAAAACGGGCCATCGATACAAAGAAGCCCAATATATATAACACGGAAGATAGAATTTGAAAACAAAATGAGAGAAAATATTGGTGCTGGAAGAGGGCAGCTACTCACCACTGAGGAGGCCGTACGCGCCTGTGGCACACACTTACGAAGTTCTCAAGACAACTCACCTGCACAGGTTAGAACAGTGTGGTTAGTGAACCATGAACACAAAATTAAAACCATATAGTTTGTATTGGGTTGGCCCAAAATTTCGTTCAATTTTTATGGACATCAAACTCATCACACCCACGTAACTTTCGAGTAAGCATTTTTAAGGGGAATCATCCTGCAGTTCACGAAAGAACGAAGCGATGACGATTCATCTTTAAGTGTTCTTTTTCTTATACATTACACCCGACAGAACTTTTCAGTCAACTATGAATAGGTACCATTTTAGCGAATTAAATTCGCCGCAAACTAGTCCTACAAAGAGTTGTCCACTAATGATATTCTTTATACAAAACTAAATGAATTAATGAATGACGGTAAACTCCACAAACAACTGAAAGCTTAACTACTGAGTCGGCAAAAACTTTGGAGACCTTCGCCAAAAAAAAAAATCCAAAAGATAGAAATTCCTAAGACTATAATAATAAAAAATAAAGCTTCTCAGCACAGGCTTCATCATTATTTACCACTGTTTCACAGTAAATGTATTGTGGCAATTCTGGCAAACATAGTTCTAAAAGGCTTAAGTTTAAGTCTGTTTCAGTAACGTCACAACTTTCATAGATGAAGGACCATTAACGATAGAGTACGGATAATACTGAACGGGAATATACCAGTAACTATGGTAGGAATATCTATACCTGATGCTGCACTCACATAAAAAAAACTTAAGCGAAGGTGATAGGGAACTAAAATTATATGAAACCTGAATATTCAAATCTTTGCCTGGAAGTATGCCTGAAACACTGAGAAAAGACACAGAGAACAAAGACGAAATGAAACTATTTCTCCACAAAAGTGTGTTATACGCAATTTAGTCTTTATTCGAAGTAGACAGGGCACAAGAATTTTAGCCGACAAGGCTCAAGTACAACTGAGCAACTAGAGAAGTCGTCCTACACCAGTTTCTCCAAGAACTTCTTAATCAGGTTTTCATATAAAAAGGATTCGGTAAAGTTTTAACCGTAACTAAATGCATAACACAAACGTTACAGAAGGAATACATACTTATTCCTCTCCAATTACTACGCCAACTCTTCAAGAAAACGTACTTTCTTTCTGGTCCATATAGCATAATGTGCTAGCAAAAAGAAACCGAGCACTCTGAGAGCACATATTTCCGCCAAGCAAGGTCATGGTAACGAAAAATTCAAATTTATTCTGAGACCATGATTTTTTTTTTATCAACACCAAAATCTAATAATTTGTGCCTGATGATAGACTTAACTGTTACTGCAATTTTCATGAAAATCCGTTCATAACATCTTGAGTTATGCTGGTAACAACATTAGGCAAACAGACCAACCGATCATCACCAAAATTTAGTCATTTATGTCTTTTAATATTACCAACAACTTTTGTAAATTTTATAAAGATCCATTCAAAACTTTTCAAGTTATTGTGCTAACAAGCAAAAAATTAAAATCAGCGACAAACAAACGAACAAACACATCATCACCAAAATTTTAGGATTTACTCTTTGTGATATACCCAACAAGTCAACAACTGTAAATTTTATAAAATTCCGTTCATAACTTTTTGAGGTATGGCATCAAGAAATATGAGGCAGATATCAAACGGATCTTCACCAAAAGTTTATCATCTGTTCCTCCTAACATACCTAACAATCCCTGTAAATTTAGTCAAAATCCGTCGATACTTTTTTAGTTATCTTGGTGACAGATAGACAGACAAGCCCAATGAAAACATAACCTCCTTGGCTGAGGTAATAAGACACAGATTTTGCCGAAGTCCCGAATACTGCTTCAAAGTTTATGAAACTTTCACCAACTACACCAAATACATTACCAATATCTACTCATTGGGAATTTTAGACATCACATAGAATGACAGAACATCAGGAAAATACACCCCACAAAAATAGTTAAAAGTGAATAAATAAAAGGTTCAACATTCACAAGTATTCTCCTCGGATTGTAGAAATTATACACAACTGTCCTGCATTGAGTTATTAAGATAAGCCTAGGTTAAAGTTTCTCATGAGTCTTAGCTGCAACGTTTCTTTATGCACATAAAAAACGCTTCTTTAACCAAAAATTGCATACCATTCCCATAAACACACTTGGATAATATTCTCCATAGATATTCTATTAAACAAAAGTCTCATCATTTTGCTGATACATCCGGAGTGCTGATATTACAGACCATCAGAATAAATCTTTTTTAGCTTAGCGCCGTAGCAAAAGCGTTATCTATAGCTGAAAACTTGCATTATTTGCACATTATGGACATCAAAAAGGGGCAATAGATTTTTCTGCGAATTGAAATAAACTCTCCAGCACATTCGTTGCATTCAAGAACCACCAAGAGGCTCCCCAAATCACGAAGAACGCTCCTCTAAGAGCGGACGTTGAAAAGATCTGGTTCCTCTTCCTCAAGTTATACTCATAATATTGACGACCATCTGGCCCAACCAAATAAAGTAATTTTACATCATAAGAGAACAGTTTACTCCTCCATATTTTGTACGTCCATGTGAGTTTTTTTCTTAACCTCTTTCTCTCGTTCGTCTGTTTCTTCGTGCTGGCGCCATCTTCCTGTTCTCACAGACCAAAAGTTATGAATTGTGGAACACTTGATGGATTATTCTTGCACTAACATTCAAATTTAATGACATTTGAAGGTCTCTCCAACATTTCTAACTTACGGAAGCCTCTCGCAGAAGTCTACGACGACTCGCCGGAGACAGCTTAGGAGAACGACTCGTGGGTTTTTTGCATCATTACACTGCAGGAATTTTCAAAAAGTTTCGTTCAGCTGATGGGAATTTCTCGAAAACTACACTTCGGTTACCTTCAGAGTCAGCACGTGCAAGTATCACCCCGATTTCAAGATTTTTAGGTGGACAGTTCTTTCCCGCGATGCAATGTCAATGCAACAAGTGCAATTTGACTATTTTTATTGTCTCAAGGTAACATAGCATCGTCGGCAAGTTGACAGACGGTAGCAAGCACTCTTATCTTCAAAACATTACTTCTTGAAATGCGGAAGTAACAGCTTCGTTGTTCGCCTCAACGAGTATTTCTTCAAGATGAATATTCCGTCATTCACTTTAACATCTAAAACTGTATCTATCTTTCGTCCTGCGTTTGCTGTATTTGATGAAAACTTCGTAAACTCTACAGCAGTGCTTAAGGATTTCTTGCCAAAATTCTAAAGTGCCCTTCCCTTCTTGCTGCAAAGTTATCAGTTAGGAGACACGCTTCTCAGAGACGAAGGAGCACCTTCATCAACAAACGGAAGCAAAAAGAAAGAAAAAAGGGTCCACTAAAACAATTTCAGCTCTTGAGAAAAAGCACCGTCAAGCCGATAGAACACATTATACTCACTCGCACCAACTAACTCGGACAGAGAGATGCAGACACACGGACTCACGCAAGAAACTCTACGCTGTTCAATATACAGCCGACTTCCGGTTACGCTACAGCGGACAGTGAAATTTATCACCTGTTACAAGTGCATTTATAACACTGGTCTACACTTTTCTTTTTCCTCTGGTTACGGCCTTGAGAACCGATACTAATTCAGCATTGGACGCTGATATTAGACTTGCAACTGAAACTTGGCTAGCACGTTTTTTTTAGATATTCATACGTAACATTCTCGTGGGAATAACATTATGAGAAACGTCTACAAATGAACCCACTGAGCGTTCCGCATGCGGAAAAGCACTGATGACATGCAAGACACAGCACGTGATCAGTTGAAAATGGGACGTGACACGCAAAATCGGACTTCAGTTTGGAAATTATAAAGCTAAGAAAATACAGATAGAAAAACTTCAACCAAAATAAGTTTGTTGACCTATGTAATCCACTCGAATCTTAGTCCTGGTGAATGACCGCTGCACTTTCACACAAGAACTCCCTCAATCACAGAGTTACGTGCGCCTACAACAACAGACAAATGCACGATTAACAATTTTTGGTGACGTGAGATGCCGGGACTACGTTATGCAATCGCACGCGTAACTTTCAAGCGGAGGTTCAGCTAGCACGTCATTCAACTTCTCAACTGGAGTAACTTCCAGGAATACCTTCGATATCACTGATACTGTTTAATTGGGCAAGGGAATATCTCACATAACGAGCAACGCCACCGCTAGCAGACTCCTGATGAAATCGACAATATCTAATGCCTACACTTACATAGAGAACTCTCTAGAATGTAACAGTATTAGACAAGAAACAGTTTACCGGGAATGTTAAAAGATTTAGTAATATCAAGACTAGATGAACTATGGAAAAACTAGCTACGCTGGTCATCCCAACCTAATGGTGCTTGACGAATTGTTCAAGTATATTAACATTCGTTAGAAGCTTCTCCGCATCTGGTTACATCAACTAGAAAGTTCTTTGTCACTATTGGTTGAAATATATGTTTACACCAGCAGCCCCCGCCGTTACTATAAACGACAGCAAAAAAATTGTATAAACTTCAGGAAACCCCTGTAGTCTCCTCTCCTTTTTACTTTTCAGATGGCTTCGTAGATGAAAATTCAGCATTCTGCCTCAAAAACTGGATATGTATTATATGGCGTAGTCTGGTGGCGTCTCAAGTGTCCAAACACGGTCATGCAGGTGAGCTCAGGTCCCTCCGTTGATGTTCCCGAGTGCGACACCCGTATCCTTGATACCGTTTTAAGCTTTTGAATTTCTTCCTATCTTACTCCCATAGAGCGTGATATGAAAATATAGATATATTTGTAAATAAATAAAAACACGACGTGAATTATTATACTGTAGTAATTAAAAAGAGGGTTCTATTTTTGAAATGGTTTAGCTATCTGATTACATTAACAAGTAGGCCTAAGTTCTCTATCAGTAATGGTTGAATAACCTACTCATGCTCGTAGGAACAAGAGGGTTCTCGAACTGCAATGGTTGAATTATTTGCTTATGCAATAACAAGTTAGTTCTGTGTGTACAAAACATTCTTAAACCACCCAAACACGAGCCACTGAGCAGCCAGCCCCATGAAGCTGAGCAGTAACCGAGGAGCACCTGCTCGCCAGACGACCGAGACACGAAGCGCTCCCGCTCCTTTATACGCATTATACGCTGAGTGAACAGACCTGCTGCTGCGCGCGGCAGCCTCGCGACATTAGCAAAAGAAGCAGACGACTGTCGTAAATATTAGGGAGGCGAGTGGGCTAGGTAGGTAGGGCAGAAGGATCGCAAGCTGCCGAGCACACCAAGAAATCAATAGAGGCAAGTTAAAGGAGTGTTTTGCATCATGATGGTCTGCACGACTGAAGAGTTGGTGGTGGTAAGTGAGCTGGGGCCCGCCGTGTCACCGCGGTACTCCCCAACCTGCAGCGCTTCTTCTTCCGCCTACCTGGCTGCAGCGAATCTCGGCGGTCGGGGCAGCATACGCCAGTCAAGTTTTCGTTATAAGCACACTGTATTGCAAATCTTGTCGTATTCCCACCGATCAATTCCAAAATATGGCGGCGGCAGCAGCAGCAGCCTGAGACGAGGTTTTGACCTAAGAGTCGCAATGCCGTTCCTGTATTCTAAAAACTCCTATACCTAGCGATACAATAGCACCAGATAATTCCACCGCTATGACGCCAGCAACGTGAGACGAAGTTCCGTTGCAATCATACACACACACTGTACTGCTCAATACCGCTATAAATATTAGCAGTTTATGACCTCAAAATTCGTTACTGTATTTGCACCGACCTTGCATTTTTACGGGAAGGGACTCAGCGCAGTGAGCTTAACGCAACAAACGACAGAGCTCGGACATAGTAATAGAATTTCTGCGTCGAATATCCAAAAGACTCTCTCCGTGCATCATCGAAACGCTTCCGCCAGCACCTGAGCTGTCACGGAAACAGGGATAAGGTTTGGCGCTCTGTGCGGGGCCAGGCGCGTGTACGCAGCGCACCAAATGGGGCCCCAGCGAGCGTGCGCGCAGCGCACCATACCGAGGCCCCAGCGCGTGTGTACGCAGCGCACCATACCGAGACCCCAGCGCGTGTGTACGCAGCGCACCACACGGGGCTCCAGCGCGTGTGTACGCAGCGCACCACACTGGGCTCCAGCGCGTGTGTACGCAGCGCACCACACGGGGCTCCAGCGCGTGTGTACGGAGCACACCAAATGGGGCTCCAGCACGTGTATACGTAGCGCACCACACTGGGCTCCAGCGCGTGTGTACGCAGCGCACCACACGGGGCTCCAGCACGTGTGTACGCAGCGCACCACACGGGGCTCCAGCACGTGCATACGTAGCGAACCACACTGGGCTCCAGCGCGTATGTACGCAGCGCATCACACGGGACCCCAGCGCGTGTGTGCTGTGCACAACATGGGACTCCAGCGCGTGTGTGCTGTGCACAACACGAGGCCCCAGCGCGTGTGTGCTGTGCACAACATGGGACCCCAGCGCGTGTGTGCTGTGCACAACATGGGACCCCAGCGCGTGTGTGCTGTGCACAACACGGGGCCCCAGCGCGTGTGTGCTGTGCACAACACGAGACCCCAGCGCGTGTGTACGCAGCGCACAACACGGGGCCCCAGCGCGTGTGTGCTGTGCACAACACGAGGCCCCAGCGCGTGTGTACGCAGCGCACAACACGGGGCCCAGCGCGTGTGTGCTGTGCACAACATGGAGCCCCAGCGCGCATGTACGCAGCGCACAACACGGGGCCCCAGCGCGTGTGTACGCAGCGACTATAGGTCCCCACCATTCACGACGCTGCCGCCACACGATAAGAAATCGTAAATTTACAGAGTTGGCGAGCAAACGCGGGGTAAAAAACAGCAACAAAAACGCCACATAAAACTCAAAGGAAAGAATAGATCCCGAACGTAAGCCAGCTTGGCGTGCACGTGAATGAGGCATCGCGTGCACTGCATACAGAAATAAACAATATACGTACACTGGGCTTTTTGCACATCCACTGAATGAATGTGCGCGCAGGGATAGGATGATTGAGATATCAGAATGGGAGTTGAAGGCCTTTCAGTTCAGATTCTAGGCATGGCGTCGACTGCATTCACATGTACTTATAAATAATATGCACGGACCTTTCTTACAACACTGAATGAGTGGGCACGGCTTTGCGATCAGTGAGATACCGTTACATGACTTGAGGCCTATAGCAACTTACATTTTGAACACTGCAATCCCTACATAGAACTAGTTATTAACACCGTTTAGTATTTCGAAAGCAACGAGTTGTACTGAATGATGCGTGCGTGCGTGTATGCTCAAGGAGTACTATTTGTGACTTGAAAGAGGGTCCAATTCGAAGTTTAACAAGCGCATATGCTCAGTGCTCAGCACTAAACTAATAATAGAAGTAAAATTAAGTACAATACCTATATTAGTATAAATAAAAAATGAAATAAAAGTTAAAACTTCTAGTAAAATTTAAATAAAATAATCCCTCCGCTTTAGATGTGCAGTCGAGGTACTACGATAACAATGAACACTTTACCGATTAACACAACCACTTTTGTCACGTTTCAAATTGTATTATTATTACGATATCTGCTTAACGTGAACGGCTACAGCATACGTCGGCGCTTATTCCGATTTTCTTGCTTGCGCAGAGTATAAATAGCTCTTCGGCGCAAGACGCCCAACAGCAACAGGTACGTATACGGGTGGGAGTTTTACATCAACGTAGCCGCGTGCTGCAACACGTGGTGCACGCCATTGTACGTAATGGACTACTGGTAGCAAAGCTGCAGTAACTTTATACAAGCGCTCTGATGAGGAACTGCTTCCGTTGTCTATATAGATGCTAGCCGTTAGAAGCAAATGATAGAGAGGTGGCAGGGATATAGGCAGTGTCACAAGGTGATCTGATCAGGAACTGTTTCCACTGTCTATTTAAGTATCGGTCATTAGAATGAAATAAAAGAGTGGGTACAATATAAACTGAGGACAAATTGCGTCAACTGCCTATTTAAGTGCCGAAAATTTGAATTAAATGATGGATCGGGCACAGGGAAGCAGGGCCACAAATTGGACATAACCTACTCGTATAAGGCACTCTTTCTTTCGGTTAGCTGCGTGTTCCGCAACCGAAAAATCCACAGACAGCGTAAATTTTATTGCAGTAAAATGGCTACGTATAAATATTTCACATAAATTCTGCAGTCATAATACATGTCTTGCAAGCAGGCGGCACTACGAAACCCCCCCCCCCCCAGAAAAAAAATTGCACGCGGCACGAACTTGAAAACCGAAAGCTACACAATCCTATACGACAAAAAATAGTTAACCCTAGGGTACAGCGCACCGCCTCAGAAAAATACCAGTTTTACTAGCATTAGTGAGCGGCTTCTTGTTCACGTATTGTAATAGGTAAAGACATAGAAATCACAATTTATAGACAAAAAATATTGCTTTACAGGCTCATGTTTTTAGATTTTAGGCAACTTGAACCGTATTTCGTAATATGGCGTCAAATCCCGTTGATTTTTTGCACTACATTTCTTCAGGAAGATCACTGGCCATTTTTTTAGTTATGAAACTATGTGGTATTTTTTGATGTATTTTCATAGAAAAAAAATGTGCTAAATCTGCCGGTCATTTTGTTTTTCCTCTATGACAAATAAAAAAAAAAGTTATGGCCATTTATGTGAGTATAAAGCGTTTTTCATTTTTTCCCTAAAACGGGAAAACCGTTTTCTTTGAATAAGTCATTTTTCATGGGGAAAATGGGAAAACGTACACGAGTCTAACCCACATTATTTTCCGATTTTACATATCTGTACCGAGTTTCAAACAAATCGAAAGAAAAATAAAGCCTATGTTTTTTAAATCATAGTCCCGAATCTCATATAAATTTGCCGCCAATGAATTCAAATTTTATTTCTTTATTTTTGTTCCGATTCGAAATACACCTAACAATCTCCGTAAGTTTCGCAAAGAGCCGTTCATAACTCATTGAGTTATCTTGGTGTCAGGCGGAGAAACAGCCTGACAAATTCAATAAAAATGTAACCTCCTTGGTGGAGATGATAATCTGTCCTTACACATCGTTATACAGCACAAGCATCTTTAACCAACCAGTAAAAACACAGTCCTAATACCGCGGCCAAACTTTGCATTCGTGGGCACAATCTAATGCGAGGATGTGCAGCTCGCACGTCGTTCCTGTTACCGTATCTATGCTACTGACTTAAAATGCACATCAGAACAACTTACAAGCTACGCATCCTCGCATCAAATTGCCCTTGCGAATGCACCGTGTGGTCCCTGTTTTAGCACCACAAGCATCTCTACACAACCCGCCACTACACACAACCAATACAGCAAGAAAATCTAAACACTACGCCATTTTCCACAATTCTGGCGTGCGCCGGGATTTAGACGCACACAGTCATCGCTTTGACAAAAATTTTGCGCAGGTTTCAGTGCAGGAATAATTCATTAGACGGGCGGGCGTCAAATGAAGCCAATTAATCAATAAGGGCAGCAGGTACGACGGTCAGGCACAGCACACCGGGTGGGCCCGACCGAAGCGGACGCGCTGCGGTGGGCTTGCGGAGGCGGGCGGACGGGCGGCGCTGACGCAACAGTTGTTCCGCGGTCGACAAATTTAGGTGCGCCGGCTTGATGATATTTCGCAAGTGGACCTTACGAAGCATTGAAGTATAGCGTTATACATGATATGGAATTGTTATCTAAGTGTGTGGGTTCCACGTTTCCAGCGACATACTATACGCCCCTTCTTTCTGCCTCTGGGGCATCGCCCTTGTACTGAAAACGGAAGCTTACAACTACTCAATACTAATAAGAATATATAGAGTGCCCAGCCGTCAAAAATGACGGTAATAATTTTGTAATGTAGCTTTTTAATTGTTTTTGCTCTTGGTACAGATTTTGCCGCAAAAGATGCCTAATACCTGTAGGCTTGGTCTCCCATTAAAGTGACGAAAGTTGTGCCATTATCAGTTTTCACAGCAGATAAATGAGACCGCCCAACAAACCAACCAAGTGAAGTAAGGAGGCAGCAACCACCAAACCGCGTTTTTTATTATTACCTCCGACAAGGAGGTTATATTTTCGTCGTGTTTATGTGTCTGTCCGTTTATCTGTCAACAAAATAACTCAAAAAGGTATGAAACGGATCTTTACGAAATTTACAGGAATTGCTGGTCATGTTGACATGAACAGATAATCAACTTTTGGTGGGAACCAGTTCATCTGGTTGTTTGCTCGTTTGCCTATTTTTTTCTTAGCACCATAACTCAAAAAGTTATGGACGAATTTTCATGAAATTTACATGAGTTGTTAGGTTTATTACGAAAAGTAAATGACCACAATTTTATGATGATCTGTTCGTTCGTTTGTTTGTGGTTGTGATTGATTCTGGGCTTGTTAGCACAATAACTCAAAAAGTTCAGAATGGATCTTCATAAAATTGACAGGAGTTGTTATTAATGTTAAACGACATAAATGATTAAATTTTGGTGCAGATCGGCTGGTCCGTTTGTGAGTTTGACTTATGTTTGTTTGCAGCATCACTCAAAAAGTTATAAACGGATCTTCAAGAACATTACAGAAACTGTTAACACTATCAGAAGGCACCAATGATTAGATTTTTGTATTGATACACAGAAAATCATGGTTTCAGAGCCAATTTGAATTTTTCAATAATGTTGCTTTGGCGGAGGTATGCGCTCTCAGAGTGCTCTAGATTATACTTATGGTATAAATAATATATAGTGGATATGAACGGACGCATGCCGTTCATGCTACCGTATCTACGCTACCGACAATCCCTGCGTACTGGGAAGAACGTGCAAGCTGAACGTCCGTTCAGAAAATGAACGTGCGATAGCATAATGTTGTCCCCGCTTAGCACATCAGCGTTTCAGGTGCCGAAAAGAAGGGGAGAACTGAATGTTAGAAAGAACACTAGACCCATGGCGGACCCCATACCGCACTTTCATATTGCTGACACTATGTCACCGTATCTCCTAGTAAATATAAAGCCCAGTGCATTTTATTATAGTGTAATGCAGCTGAAACTATTGAGTAGCAGCAATTAGAGTGAGGGTCATACACAATGTATATCCCTGCATATCTTGCGTCATGCATAAAACTGAAGGTGTGTCTAATACGTTGGCCACAGAGTGTGACACATAAAGTATACATTGCCATTAGATATTAGGATTACCAAGTCATGCAATGACAGCCTATGAATTAAATGAAAGAAACCTGACGCAATAATGAACGGCATGAATTCTGGTTTCACAATTGAGCCGCAGCAGTGAGTGAATACAAGGCAGCATGTATATTCTTTCATACGTACGTTGTGTAAAAAAGTCGAAAGAGTTTTTCTTAAGTGAAGAAAATTTATTCTCTCAAGCTATGCCTTATGTATAACAGCTGAAACGCATAGAAATCAATGCCTAATATATGTCGTTTTAACGGCTAATCTATAAAGTTCGCCCATGTAGAAATGGCACCTGAAACGCATGAAACACACATTTCATTCACAAAGACAGTAATGTATTGTAGCGAAAGATTTACTTATACAAAAATGACAGCGAAAACGCGTGAAAATTCATACACAGACAATAGTGGATTTAAATGGAAGAAGATGATTTACTGAAGCAGAAAAGACAGTCAGAAGGCATGAAATTCTCGTGCCAACATCAAAGGNCGCCTGCAGAGCGGCGGTGGTGGTGCCCCCGGAGGCACGTCATGGCCCATCATGAACGACATCCTCCGCACGCGACGGAGCTTCCTGCCGCACCTCACTGCCAGTCCCGTGTTGTGCTCAGAGGCCTCCGAACCACCAGAACTCGCGCCAAACTGGGACTACTTGGGTCCCCTGCATGGTGACGTCGCTGTGTCCGAGTAATACCAACTGTTGGTCCACCGAGGTCACTGATCCTTAAGACTCTAGCCAAGCTGGCCCTACTAGGGTCCCCTCGTGACGTCACTATGTCTGAGGAATGCCAACTGCTGGTCAGCCGAAGTCACCGATCCTTAGAGAATATAGCCAAACTATCACTGCTTGGTTCCCCTGGTGACGTCACTGCGTACGAGAACGGCCCAAGCGCCAGACAATCGAGACCTTCGAACCACGAAGAGTCGAGCCAAATGGTCACTACTGGCCTCCGTCACTGCATACCACAAGCACTAGTCAACTGAGCTCACCGATACACGGGTCCGATTTTTTTTACGCCCAAACGTCCTTACATTAATCCAGACTACATGTTGATTCCCACGTAGAAATACTCGTAACTACGTTTTTAAAATTTTCGGTTTACGAACGGCCTTCACGAACGAATAAAACTGTAAACCACAGCGCCACTGAACTGGCCTCGGTTGATGACGTCAGAACAGGGACAGGCTGTCACCGACATCTGCTATACACTCACAGGCCTCCTATCCCACTGAGTTTAACATGGGTCGGTCTATGAAGTTTCCAGCGCACCAGACAACCTCATACTCCAGCAGAGGGCTCTGTGGTAGGATGGGTCATTGGTATGCTGGACAGGCATGAGGTAAAGCTGCGGCTAACACTGCAGCCTCATTATGCCGGAGTGACGATATACACTGGCACGCACAATTCATGAGCGGTCGTCCAACTTGCAAGGAGTGGAAGTCGGTAGCAAAAATACGGCAGAATAACAGACCGTCCGCACAACCTTGAGCGTGTGACCTCATTATGTGGCCCCGGTATTACACGTTGTCGTTGTGTGCTGCGGCCGTTGGCAGCGGAAGACCATCAAGACAAATAGTCTGTTCGCCTTGTCACATGACTGCCGAAAGTCATTGCTGGCTTTCATTTGTGACGTCACTACACACTTGATCAAACCGTGTTGGTCAATCAATGTCCTCTGACGTCACTGCATCCGTGGCAATACCTAGTTGAACACTGTCCCATAGCAATGACGTCACAACACCAGTAACCAAGCCTTACTGATAACTGTCAGACCTATATGTACTGTGATGTAGCGACGTCACTAAGCCAAGCACTAGGTAGTTTATTAGTCCGTGATTTAAGCCTCCGTTTCCGCACCAGGACGATGTCATAGATAAAACAGCAAAGGACATAGAGTACGTATATAGAACCGTGGACCCTATGCACGAGGATGATCCCAAGCAGGATCAATGCGCATAGGAATAGCGCGTCGACAAATAAGAGGAAGTACATAACGAATCGTCAGTAGACGCACGAAAACAGAAGGAAGTAAAGTGGACACGAAGGACAAACGCACCGAAGGCCAAGCTAATGGCTAAGGCAACGTACAGGGTCTAACGGGAAGCGCTGCTCCACATAACATGGGAGAGGCGAATTTAACTAACCTAACTGTACTAATTCTATGAAGGATCTTAACGTCGTGACAGCACTAACTCACTATCATTAATGATATCACAGCAACTTTGAAGCAATGACTTGGCGGTTAATTTTGGAAGACTAGGCCTGTAAAGGGCAATTAAACTTTTCCTCTAGAAGCACTGCTATAAAAAAAATTAGCCAAAACGGGGTCTTTCAATTATAAGTGCTTCCCTAACTTTATCCTGCATGAACCTATGTGGACATCTGAGTTCTTTTCACGAAAATCCTTTCCTAAAAACAATTTGAGCTCGTAAGAGAATATCGTATGCGTAACAAGAGAAGGGTAAATTTCAACAAAAGTACTGTGTTTTTGAGTTAGCGAAACGTTCACGAACCCAACAAGGACTCAGGGACTCCCTGGGGTTCATGCACCTCAGTTAGGGAACCTAGGAACTACGGAGAGGTATAGGAGACAAGCTAACGATGAGGGCAGCAAGAGGTCGCACAATGAAGAGAAACATATGATACGACCATTACTGAGAAATAATACTTCATTTCAATCCCGTATTAACCTGATCTGGGTATCCTTTCGTCTGGATGAGTGTCGAGTTTATATGAAAGTAATCAACTGATTCTTGCTTGCTTGCTGCTGTCTCAGTTTCTTAATTCTTCGTAACGGGTGCATTAACGGCTTAGGTAGCAGGTATCATTGGCGAAGTTATTTACACGCCTATGTCAAATCTTCAACTCTATGCATGCACTAATTTATGACATCAACACCTTCTGATAACTAAATGCTACTTAGATTAGATAGGCGGCAGTAGACGAACCAACAGGCCAATTCTCAAAGAGACACCGAAACCTACGCCCCGGCCCTCTATGAGCTATTGCCATTATGTTAGTAAGATATAAAAGACAGGGGAGAAGAGAAGAAAAAAAAGAGGACGGAGAAGAATCTCAGCAAAAGTGACGATCATGATTGCACGCAATCACGATCAATAGCTGCTGATATGTGGAGTTAAAGATGTCAGACAGTGTAGTTGGAGCGGAAGAGAGAAGAAGACGGATTAGGGAAGCCTCGGAGGCTTTGGCCGTTAAGAGTGTGCGACTCCAGAAGGAAGAATCCTTAGCTGTGGGGGATGTCTCGCCAAACGTATATCAAGAAGATTTTTAAACGCGTTGACTGATTCCGCACTAACAACGTCGGAAGGGAGTCTATTCCAAATGCCGACTCTGAAATACGGAAAGAACTGCTGACTTAAGGCTTTATGCTTGAGTTTTTGACCGTTGTTTCGTAGGCGATCATTGAGGTCTTTTTCAAAGAGTCCCGTTGTAGGTACGTCGTTGGAGCCATTCAAATACTTGAATGTTTCTATTAGTTGCCCCCCGAGTCGTCTTTGCTCAAGAGAGATCAGACCCAGTTCCTTTAGGCGACATTCAATACAGCTTGTTGCTCTGCGTTGGACTCTTTCCATGTTATCGATATCTTTGCACAGATGTGGCGACCAAAATTGAACAGCAACTTCTAAGTGTGGCCGCACTAATGCCTTGTACAAGGGGACGATTATGTCCTAGGATTTGTATTCAAAATTTCTGGTGATGAATCCAAGTACCCTGCTTGCCATGTTCACACTCTTGTCAACTTGCTGAGTGTGTTGTAGTTTATTTGTAATAGTGATTCCCAAGTCACGTTGTTGGGTGACAGGAGCCAATTCCGTCCCATTCATTCATTTCCAATGGAGTTGAAGGGTTCACGAGCCCTATGTGCATTACTGAGTATTTGTCGACATTAAAGTTCATTTGCCACGTTGTGCTCCATTCCATGAAGTGGTCAATGTATTGTTGGAGCTCGGCTCATTTTGTGGCAGGACATAGTTCTGTTTCATCCGCAAATTTTACGAATTTTAATACGTATGTTAAGATCCAAATCATTGATATAAATGGAGAACAGAAGTGGGCCAAGCACGCTACCTTGTGGAACCCCTGATGATAACTGCGTTCAGTCGCTCATTTCTCCTTCAAGCATCACTCGCTGCTGCCGACCCGCGAGCCATGCCCCGATCAATCGTAAATAGTCTCCCTGGATGCCATGGGCTTCCAAGTTTTTCATTAGCCGTTGATAAGGGACTTTATCAAAAGCCTTTTGGTAGTCTAGATACACAAGATTTACACCCTTCTCTTCATCTTTAATATCCGTAACTTTTGAGAAAAAGTCCAGAAGGTTTGTTAAGCAGCTTCTTCCATTTCGGAAGCCATGCTGAGAGTCGGATATGAGCTGATGCATCCTCCGGTGGTCAGTGATGCGCTTTTTTCAGGAGACGTTCGATAGTTTTGCTGACGACCAATGTAAGACTGATTGGTCGATAGTTGCTGGGGCTTTTCTTCTCCCCCTTCTTATGTATTGGCATCACGTTAGTTAGTCTCCAATCCTGAGTACACGGGGAGTAAGATTATCTGGACCAGTGGATTTGTACACATTTAGGTGGGTCAGTTCTTGAATCTCGATCTCCGTGAAAAACTCATGTGTTTATGGGAGCAACTTGCATCAGTGCAGGTTCAGGAATATGTTTCATTCAAGGAAGACCGAAAAAAAACAGGCGCAATCCTATTTTCAGTATAAAATTTGCCAGCATTGCGAAAAGTGTGTCTCAAAACCAGGATGCATTAACGTGCACCGACATAAACTTACTGCCTAGGTGTGCTCCTGAAGCAGGAAAAGTGCAATTTTGGTACTGCATGAGCCCACGAAGCAGGAACTTCTCGTCGGAACACTGGAAGACGTGCTGGTTTCATGAGAACAATTTCTCAATGGCAGTTGATTGGAGAGGCGCGAGCTAACTAAGCCTAAATCAGCACCTCGGATTAAAATACTGCAAAGTGGATACGATGCAAATAAGATTATAACATTTTACTGCAAGTCTTCAATATGCTTGGACTCCGAAGAGACGTTTCTGTGTAAAAGAAAAGGTTTCGTGCTGAAGTCTCCGGATACATGAGATGGGAAACCGAGAGGAGAAGGTGAGATAGCCCATCTAGTGGATCTAGAAACCTACTTCGACTTACAGTCTCCGTAGACAAGAAAAGGAAAAAAGATAGAGTCAGGTACAACGTCCGTACGACCAAGCATTCGCAATTACGCTACAACGGAAGACAGCAAAGAGAGCCGCGCCTCCACGGCGCATAGACTCCGTCGCGTCCAAGACGCACAGCAAAGCCTTTATAAAAAAAAGATGCGCGAAAGGCCAGAGGAAAAATGATCTTCGATGGCCGGCAGCGAACATCAAAGAAAGCAGCAGGCAGTAGAATTCAAATAAGAGACTTCGATATGGATTCTTTGGCAGACAAAATAAAAGAGAGCAAAAAGCTAATGCGTCTGTGACGTCAGGAGGGAATTCGTTTGGAAATCAAAGGCTGGCAGCAACTTTATCGTCCCGGCGCGCTGTCAAAGGCCAGTTAGATTATCTGCACGGCATCGATTAAGATTTAATCTGCAAGGGAGCAAGTTTTCGATACGCGATGATATCTCGGCCGGTTGTAGAACTGCCGATTGCGCTCTAGGGCGAGGAAAAATAGCTCTGAAGGACCTGGAGATGCAAAAGCTGCATGGATGGGCCGCAGTATGCTATCGGAAAATCATACGCATTTCTCCACTATCTACATATGGGGCGGCATCGGATAAAAGCCAACAAATTTCCTGTTGTGTTCTGCAGAGAGATGTCGGGTATCACTGGCACAAAAAGTGACCGAGTGTGGCCCGATCTTTCCAGATCTGGACAAGCGCTCTGCCATACCTACTAGGTATGTGACAAGGGGGCTTGCATACCCCAACACTTCGGAAAGTTCGGGAGCGCAGAAAGTACAAATCGGCGAAGATTATTCCCAGGTCACGAAACAGGGTTTTCCAGATATTCTGGTCATAGGAAAATTATGAAAAAAGCGGTTTCAATCTTCAAGTGAAGTATTGAAAGTTCCTTTGGACGAAGCTTCACTAGAAAACGTTTGATGCTACTAAAGCGATCTGAAACTTGAACCCTTTCTATTATTTTGAGTAACCAAATGATATATCAATCAATTCACAGTTGAATACTACCAAATTATGATAAAAACCAATTATGAAACGCTTTATTTATTGTCGTTTCAAAAATTTTCGCAATTTTAATTTTCTTCGATGGTCACAATCGTTTTTGCCGATAATTCAGTTATAGTAAACCAAATATAATTAAGATAGAAGAAGATAACAAAAGCAAAAGAAAACATAAAGATAAAGATAAGAAGAGCTATGAAATAGAAAGAGAACTTGATATGAGTAAAGAGCGCAGGGTAAGAGAAATAGCAGGTTGGGTAGGAACGTAAACAAGCTGAATCAGAGATGAGTGCAGCGGGCAAGTGGAGAAGCTAGTAAAACGGATGAAAGAAAAAATTTTTAAAAAAGTATGGGGCGAAGAAGAAAAAAAAGGGGATAAATTGAGGATAAAGGAAAAGAGGCGGAAATAAAAAACAAGAGAGAGAAGAAGAAGGAGAGACAGTGATGGCGGTACCGGGGGAGAGAATGGGGGGATGGGAGGAGGGACGGGAGGGGCGAGGGATTTTTGAGCGACGGTCATCATTATCCGTTTCAGGTTTTTAATTAGATGGCCGTGGAGGATAGCGCAGATAATTAAAATCTTACCGGTGCACTTAATTGGAGTCGTAACTTTGGTGCACGCAGAGGTGCAGCGGTGCGTTACAGTGTGTTGCGATGGTGGTGGTGGTGGTACGCCAGAGTGTTGCGTGAAGCATCTTCGAGGCAACATACTATATATATACTGCCATCATCACAGACCTTTTGCACACGTGTATGCGGGATCAGTTGTGCAGAACTTGCTGGTGTTACTTTTGTACAATGCGGTGCTGCTTATTAGTATAATTTAATGTATATACTAGACGCTGATATATATTACTGATATATACATGCATATTTTATTTATATATATATATGTGTGAATACATATATGCGGCAGCTCTACTGAGGCCATCTTACGTCTGCCGACGCAGACAGAGGATCATGTAAGATATCCCTACCACGTCCAGCTCAGTTCTCAAGAGACGGAGGTAGAGTCTTGGGGGATAATTAATATAGTCCCGTTTAGTAAGATTTCGTTTTCTCCTTTACTGAGACGACTTAAGATCATCGATGCTCAAAAATTTTATTCCCTCAATTAAGCACAAAATAAAAAATGAGGTTGAGTTCGTAATTGAAAGTTCAAAACATGTTTGCATAGCTGCAAATATCTCGTTGCCTAGTGTAGCGCCGAGAAGGTGCAAGAACTTCAAAATTGATGATGGTCGCGGCAAATTGAACACAATGGAAAAATTCACCGCGACAAGCCCAGCGAGCGTCTGTACAACCAAGACACCGCGGAGCTGCAGTAAAAAACAAAACCTACTGCGTCGATAACAAAAAAAAGAACTAAAAGGGCAATTGCGCAATCACAAACACAACACTGTAGCACCCACGGCATCCGGCTGCCATTGCAGTAATGATGGAACAAGCGGGTGGATTATGATATGCAATGGGTGGATCAACAGAGCCGACGTTGAGGGTGGACCATGAGAGATAATGAAGTATAGGCAGATCGAGAGAGGTAATGGAGTATTATTGTTATTAATAAAAAAAACTTCACGCTAGAGCCACCCCGTACAGCCATAGTACAACCCAAATGAAGCATTATACAAGGTCGGGAAGCCCGAAACGCTGTCGAAGAAAATGCAACAGCAAGCCACTAACAGCTGACGTAAACGCTAGCAGGCCGACACGACCAAAAGCCGGTCGCGGCAATGAATTCGAATCCGAAACGGACCAGGGCAGAAAACACCGACTGAACCGACGATCAAGAGAGGTAATGGTGTGGGTGGATCAAGGTAAGTAGTAAGTACCTAGTACCATGTCATTGGGGTGGGCATCACGGCCAACCTATTAACTACGGAGTTCAACCCCCACATTACAGCGGAGAGAAGTGGCACAGTCATCTTCCTCGTGGGCCAAAGACACTCCATACCACCTTTTCCCAAGAAGGGGGGAGGGGCAGAGGGAGAAACAACAGTCCCTCATTTCGCGATGCAATTTCGTGAAGGAAGCCGCTGGCTCATCAGGACGGCCAGACGCGCGCAACTCATCTGTGTCGCATCAAAGTTCAAATCCGAGCAAAGGTTGTCAGCGTAAGATCCCCCGGGACTCGATGGGTCTAGTTTTACGAACGGCCCACCACACGAAGTCAACTACGCACTTTCGGAAAACGATGCGCATGGGTCACACGGCGCGGGCAAGTTAACCAACTTAACAGAAATTACGCACAGTTGAGGAAAGCGTCAACGATCGTTTCCCAGCGGGGTGAGTAGAAAGGGAATTTCACCGACAGTCGAAGAATTCGACGTGCCAAAGCGGAGGTTTCATTTCGGCTCAACAACGAAGTTTTCCACTCACGGGCGCCGCCATCATGGACTTTTGTGGGCGTGCGTGTGGCCTAAGGTCTGCAGAACTTGCGGGGGTTACTTTGGTACAATGTGGAGCTGCTTATTACTTAGATATGACGAACGGACTACGGGGAGCAGGTTGCAGGTGCGGCACTGGTGCTACATCGAGTTGCAGATGACGTGTTACAGCCAATCGAGGACAGCAAACCGGTGTTGCATTAGTACAAAGCAGACCTCCAGGACCCTGACAGGCTTTACAGCGCAAAGGGCAGCTCTGGAGTTACTGAGCTTGAGTCCCAGCAACTCGACAATTCAGGGCTCAGGTTATTGGTGTTACTTCAGCTGTAGTACAATGAAAAAATTATATTATCGCCGCGATATTAGCTGCTGTAGCGCGACTGTAGACCAAACCAGCGGCAGACCAGTTGCCACAGAGAGGCACGCGCAGGGGGTCACGAAGAAACAGCCTGTAATTTTAAATTATTTCTTTTGAGGGCGATTATTATAGTTCGAGTAGTTAAAATTTGACCACTGCAGCAGCGGCAAGCATGTTACGTTGGCAGTGATACGCAGTTATTTTACAACGATACAAGGATATCGACTAAAGTAAGTCAGCTATCAGATACCTTTTGGTCAGAATATAATGGCGGGTTAGTTGTGCAAGCACGACAGCCACGTGCACAACATATTACCATACGCACCAACAAAGCAGTAGCTACGACTCTGCGCATGAGAGTACCTTCGACAGATTTTACTTATTCTAGAGCAACAAAAACTGTCATAAACATTTAACCATTCCGAGCCCCTTTCACCACCACAAAAAAAAAAAAATCTTTGGAGTAGTTTAAAGCCCGCTGCACACGAAAATGAACGTTTTGCATTTGTGGAACTAAAGTTTCAACGGCTGAAACTGCAGTTTAAGGTGTTTGAACATGTATTTGAAATTTAAGTAATTTCAATTTTAACTTACTAACTAAACAATGAGATATTTGATTCTGCGCAATCAACACTCGCTAGAGTAGAAAAGCCATTTGTCAAACTGCGTAACAATTGGCAAGCCAGTGTAATGGCCGCGGCAACGTTACCTTGCCTTGAGTTACCTTGAGGGTCTTCGGAAGAAGTCCAGGTGACGTTGCTCACGTCACCCCACGTGTGTGGAGTCACTCTGCTTGGTGTCGTCTGTGGTGCCGCAGTTTGCGCGCAAAGAGAGAGCCACCAGCGAATTATCTCCACAGTGCACGTAACCGCTGACCGCTGGTCTATCTGGTATTCTTCTTAAATGTGAATCCAGCAAATTTTTTAACTCTACAGTTTTGAAATCAGTGGCGTTTCGAGTATGCCGAGGCATTTTGTTAAACAATCTTGTTCCCCGTAGAGCGAAGCTATTAGAATATTTTGTGGCCACAGCTTTCCACCATCTCTGCTAGGGATACGGATATCACAGGTCCTTCCAGTTCTTTCCAAGTGTCTGGCGACAATCCGCTCATTCACATTCACAGTGATACGTTCCAAAATTTCCAAACATATATGATTGTAAATGAGACAGCTGAGTCGTTTGTGGTAATCGTACTCCTGCATGCCTCGAATTTTGGCCGTGAACGATCGTTGGATACCTTCAAGTTGTTCAAGCTTTTTTCTTGTACTCGGCATCAAAGTGG
The DNA here is from genome assembly GCA_001587735.2 of Parhyale hawaiensis. Classification (NCBI taxonomy): domain Eukaryota; kingdom Metazoa; phylum Arthropoda; class Malacostraca; order Amphipoda; family Hyalidae; genus Parhyale; species Parhyale hawaiensis. Next base: position 2,599,009 of record LQNS02277217.1, on the reverse strand, counting down.
GGAACAGTATTCTATTCTCGGAAGGATTAATTGCTTCCATAGTGTGAGCATTACATCTATTTCGCGNTACTCGGCATCCAAAGTGGGGAACAGTATTCTATTCTCGGAAGGATTAATTGCTTCCATAGTGTGAGCATTACATCTATTTCGCGTGACGAGAAAGTTCGTAAAACCCATCCACTCCATGTTTTTCCACAGCGATAACTCTAGCAATAAGTTCTTCGAACGTAGCATCGTCTTGCATTCGCAGAAACGTTTTGCTGTTTAAGACTCTTGAGCAGGAAGCTCAACCTCAGACGTTGATAACACGTGCAGTGCAGCAAGTCTCCAGTAAAATAAATATATCATTAGCCATTTTGCTAGCAATAAAGTACAATAAAAACTCTTGAAAGTTGTGGTCAAGGACGCGTGATTAACAAAGCGCGAAATAAATTCCTACATTGTTGTTTGGGCTATAAATTAAGCAAGACTTGTTTGTCTTTGCAGAATCTGGCATTTTATAAAGGATTTCTATTGCTGATTTACGATCGACAAGATTAAAATACGAAACTAATTAAAATTGGGGCTTCAACAATTGGCAAATCCTAATACAGATAAAAGAAGTGTATTCACTATTGCAAGAAGCACAAAGACATCACTCAGTGTAATGTGGGCAACAACTGTTGAAGCTTTAGATGCCAAAATTTGTATAAATTAAAAGTTAACATGATAATTACGCAAATAATTACTCAATTGAGCTGTCCACCAGTAGCGACAAACGTGGGTCTTGCTAATAAATAAATTTTTGCGTCACTATGAAGGTATTTCTTAATTACTCTGAAGTTATTGGTATTTTCCTTAGAATTCCTAAGCTAGATAGATCCTCTTGTACATTCTACTGCGGTGTAGAGAGATGAGCTTTTGGAAGATAGTATAAGCAAGAATAATGCATTAAATGATTTAGCATCGTAGCATAGGAAATGGGATTCTATACATATTTAATATTTTAACTGTTATTTGCAGTTATACAGCTTTTGTTTGCTGAAAAATGCTTGTTCGGAAAAAGGCAACACCTGCTAGGGTTTTAGGTGGACACTGGTTTTTCTTCGGTTTTATAAGGTTAGTTTGGGTGGGATTTTTAATGCCAACACTGCTACCAGAGCAAGAGCACAAATAAGGTGTTGCGCAAGCACCTGACTACCAGAGCAAGGGCACAAATAATGTGTTTCGCAAGGACCTAACTACCAGAGCGAGAGCACAAATAAGGTGTTGCGCAAGGACCTGACTACCAGAGCAAGAGCACAAATAAGGAGTTGCGCAAGGACCTGACTACCAGAGCGAGAGCACAAATAAGGTGTTGCGCAAGCACCTGACTACCAGAGCAAGAGCACAAATAAGGTGTTGCGCAAGCACCTGACTACCAGAGCGAGAGCACAAATAAGGTGTTGCGCAAGGACCTGACTACCAGAGCAAGAGCACAAATAAGGTGTTGCGCAAGGACCTGACTACCAGAGCGAGAGCACAAATAAGGTGTTGCGCAAGCACCTGACTACCAGAGCAAGAGCACACATAAGGTGTTGCGCAAGGACCTGACTACCAGAACGAGAGCACAAATAAGGTGTTGCGCAAGCACCTGACTACCAGAGCAAGAGCACAAATAAGGAGTTGCGCAACAGCGTACCGGTACCTGACACCCACGGCCAGGAGGGACGACGGACGGATGGACGTGTCGCGCATGTCAAGTACACCAACTGCTCGCGTCTGTCAGTGTACAGCCTCGTCGTCCTACTGCTGAGGTAATCCTTTCGCTATTGACGGTATCCCCAGATACCACAGTCCGTTGCCCCTCTCACTCTTGACGGTAGCACCTCTACTGTAAATGCACTATCAAGGTAGTCCATCGTTCCAGAAAGTATCCCGCGAAACACCACGGTCAATAACCTCTCTTACCAATGATGGTATCTCTAAATACCACAATCAATGTAACCCATTCCCTATCCGGAACCCATACCTAAGCAATTACCTATCCGATGTTTATGAATATACAGTACGCGGCACTGAACATAATCGGATAAGCGTCTAAAAATAAACGACTAGGCATTGCAGAAAGTACCTCCATTTACCACTTCCAATTACCATTTTCATAAGCGGCAGCACTATCTCTAAATACCATCTATTTAGCCTTTCGTTGTAAACAGTACCTTCAGGTACCACTGCCAATTAATCCTTTCGCTCATGACGGTATCTCCGACAACCGCTTTCGTGTATATAACTCCTTCGCTGGGAACTGCGTCTCTAAATACAACTAGGTAACAATTAATCCAGTAAGGACAAGTGTACCTACATTACAAACGACGCATGTGTGTTGATCCCTGAAGGGGTAAACTGATTTTACCTTTTTTCACTTTTTTTCCTAACCACTTGAGGGCTTAGCAGGTGTGTATTGTTATTAATTAATTCCAAATTTTAATCACAATTCATTGAACTACTAAACCGAAATATATGAATATCAAGAAAATGATATTATTCAGGTTAGTTAGTAAGGTTCGATTTTTCTGTATAGGCTCAAAGATTTTCTTTGGGCTCGAGCGGAGGTACGATTCTAAAAAACAGGGGAGACGCAGCAGAGGAGAAATAACGACAAGAGTTAATATAACCTATCTATATTCATACCTTAACACTGATCCTGATACAATTCGACACCTACGATTGGTTACAAAAGTCGACAGGCTATATACTCCTACCGCCTTTCAAACATTCCCATGGAATTTTATTAACCCCCTCTCTTGACTATAAATTCGATTCTAAACTTGGGATCGGCATTGCTGCTGTCGTGAATTTGACCTAATCCATCGTCTAGTCTTCGGTCCGCAAGGCATGAGTGACACACAGATAATGGCACGACACGGGCTTCTCTCGTCTCTGCCTGGCCCGACGGACCAGACCTAGCTTTTATACTTCGCTGGTTGGCTGAAAGTAAACAGCCAACCACTCTGCACTGGCGAGCAGATTTCACGCTCTCTGCCGCTGAAAAGTGTTTGTTCAATCGACTGTTTTAACCTCTAATCAATTAACCGTCCCGCCTACATGGTAGATATGCAAACCAAATTGAAGGTCTCGTGATATGGCAGCTACCTAATGACCTTTCCCGCTTTTACAGCTCCTACCTTTTCCATTATTTGTAATGAATCGAGAGTGGAGCGTGAGGCTCTCCTGCTTTTCCCATTTAAAAACTCTAACTATCCTGTACTAACGGCTCCATAGGAACCAAGCACTGTTACTGGGGGCTAGATATACAACCAAACTGTAAGTACATAGAAATAAATATTTGCAGCTTGCCTTGGTTTTGCCGCAATCGCCCAAAAAAAAAGATGCACTTGTAGAAACACAAAATACAAGTTCCGGGAATAGGCGTCCCTAGATCGTTATCCTATTGGCGGAGCGGCTGTGGGCGCTCGCTGACGTCACAGGCCTGCCCTCGGTCGTCGGTCTGATCGACACCAAGCTTAGCGTCGATGCGGTGGCGTCCCTCGCAGGTTGGCCAACTTATGAAGATAAAATGCGTCGTAGTAACTGGATGCTCGTTATGGTGTCAATTTAGCTACGTCGTGACGTGTCGACACGACACGTAAACAATGTTATTCGTACGAGAAACTACCTAACATGTTACTGAGTCGTTTTCAACTTTCGAAATCACAGCCAGTGTCTAACGGGAGGACAAACTGTAGGATGTGTGGCACATTTCATAAGAATTTCGCGTGAACACCTTCGAACAAATTTAGGGAATTTCAGCACTTCTCAAATTTACCCTAAACCGCCGAGTGTCAATTTAACTATACGTTTCCAACAACGTTATTCCAACACTTGATTTCGGTGAATCGGGTTAGGGTTAATTAGGCAGGGCGCAGTTCGTTTTCCACGAAACAAAAGACATTTTCAGTAGCCTGCTAAAAAGTTAGACAATGTTTGTACTGCGTGCACAAATACGTTGTCATCCGAGGTGGAGCGATACTCCAATTTCGCCTATTTCTGCCGATACCGGTAACCTCTGTATCCCGTACTTGCGAAGCAGATCAGAATTAATTATAGTTTTACATAAAAATTAGAGATAAACTTAGCGAAGAAGATAAGAATTTTTTACCACTGAATTAGCAAAGTAGGAGAGCCATCTGCAAGGTATCCTGAATGAATGAGTATTGCAAGCCTCCGTGGGGGTAGTGCTTAATAACTCAGCGAGGAAAAGGAAGAGACATAAATTATGCCGAGTATCATTATTATGACTACGTACAACGTGGGGATAACTCGCTACTAGCCATCCCGCTGGTCACAAAATGTAGCATCACCTCAGCACAAGATTGGCAGCGTGAGCAACAGCACCCGGACGTCGTCCGTAGAATCATCAATTTGGTATAATAATTCGTTTAACTGACCCATAGCAACAGCAAGGTGTTCCGCGAAAGGAAACGCAAGGGACACATACACAGTCGACAGTCTCGAGGCACCCCGGCACACACGGAGGTGTTTCCACACTAAGCAAAGCGCCCGAGCACAGCAGCAAGTCGGGAAAGAAGAGGATGAGTACAACAAAAGCTCATCAGTAAAAGCAGGGAAATAGAAGAGACACTGCAGAGCACAGCTCCACGCATCACATGCACACCACAGCTCCACGCATCACATGCACACCACAGCTCCACGCATCACATGCACACCACAGCTCCACGCATCACATGCACACCACAGCTCTCGACATGCACAGGCGACCGGCGGCGGTGGAGCTTCACTTTGCGAAGGACAAGCGAGGCGTCAAAATCAGTCAGGAGGAATAGCAAAAAAAATGCAAATTTTCGAGCGATCGGCGTCATATGGCAACGCTGCTGCAGCTACAGCAGCAGCAGCCAGATGCACAAGATCAAAGGAAACAATCCACTGGTCACCTGTGGCGCAATCAAATGGAGCAAGATGGGTGTGTACAGTGAGTGCTGTCCACCAGTGGCTGCAGCTGTTGAGTATACAGGACGCACCGCAGCTATCTCACAGTGATTGCGTAGCAGGCAATGCGGCGCTCATCGAACAGCGTGCTGTGTTAACGTCAACGGACTAAGGTCATTTTAATGAATTGCAAAAAGCCCAGCACTAAATTGTTTACTATTACCATTATTAACACAATTGTTATCGAGGGGATTTCACAACCCAAACTTTGGATTGGTTGAGCGATGTTTAGCTCTAAGCTCTAGCGCCGAGTCGCATCCCGCCACCTACGCTCAGAGCACTTTGCGAATGATGTGCGCTGCTCCAAGTAGAGCGCTTTTCTGGAGGGTTCCTGGGTGGAGATGGCAGCACTTCAGCTCTCGCAGGGCAGTCTTGAGATTCTTGGACATTGCCACAGCAAATTATTGTAACTATTATTAGTGATATTACCAGTATCATAACGATTATTATTATCATTAACACTATAATGGTCTATTTTCTTTGTATTGTTACTATAGTTATCACACGCGAACGAAGTGAAAGCTCTAGGTGATATTTTCGTTTAAGATTTAAGTATATAGCCTCTATTTGTACACAAATATTAGATCTATATATATATATATATATGTGTGTCCACCCAAAAAAATGGTCGAAGGAGTTGAGCAAAGTTCATATTTTCTTTTTTTTTGCAGGGAGTCTGGTGGGTTGCCCTCGATGTGACCCATGCCAAAAAAACTAGGCCTAGCTGGCCATAAAAAATGACGGTGTTGAATTCTCTCCACCGCGACGACTTTGCCTCCACCGCGGCAGATCGTCGAGGCATTCTATTTTTGCCATGTTATTATTATAGCGAATAAAAATTCCACAACAACGGCGACCTAACAGAGGGAGAAGCAAAGGACATAATTAGGACGATAGAAACGGGGAACCCGTCCACGAAGGTGTTCCCACATTAGATGTGACCCATGACAAAAAACTAGGATTAGCTGGCCATCAAAAATGACGGCGATGAAATTTGCTCCCTCCGCGGGTGATAGTCTTACGTCATGAGGCGTTCTAGTAACAAATATAACTATTATTATTTTCATTATAATTAAATGTCACAAGCATTGCTTTATTCTTATAGTTACCTCCGCCAAGGAGGTTATGTTTTCGTCGTGTTTGTCTGTCTGTCTCTTTGTCTGATTGTCTGTCTGTCTGCCTGTCACCAAGATAACTCAAAAAGTTATGAACCGATTTGGATGAAATTTACAGAGATTGTTAGGTATGTTAGGAGGAACAGATGATTAACTTTTGGTGAAGATATGTCCATCCGTTTGTTTGTTTGTTTGTCTGCCTCATTTTTCTCGATGCCATAACTCAAAAAGTTATGGATGGATTTTGATGAAATTGACATGAGTTGTTAGGTAAATAACAAAGAGTAAATGACCAAATTTCGGTAATGATACGTTTGTTCGTTTGTCACTATTTTTAATTTTATGCTTGTTAGCACAATAACTCAAAAAATAATGAATGGATCTTTATGATATTTATAGGGGTTGTTAGTGATGCTAAAAGACATAAATGATCAAAGTTTGGTGCAGATCAGTTAGTTCGTTTGTATGTTTGACTCATGTTTGTTATAACGTTTGTTAACAGTAGAACTCAAAAAGTTATGAACGGATATCTTCAAGAAAATTGAACAAGCTGTTATGAATATAAAGAGGCACAAATGATTAGATTTTGGAGTTTATACAAAGAAAATTATGGTTTCGTAGACAATTTGAATTTTTTGCTACAGTTGCCTCACTTGGCGGAGGTATGCGCTCTCAGAGTGCTCTAGTTATTATTATTATTATTATTTTACCATATTAGTAGTAATATTACTACATTTACAAGCCGCTGTAAATAGGCGGAAGCGAGTGCTACATTGGCGACAATATGGCGTGTGTCAGCGCTCCACGTCAAGGGGGCAATGATGTCCGTTTAGGGTTGTGGACCCAGTGCATGTCGGTGATGTCGCTAGACCTTGTTATATGCAACGGGCTGCATGATTCCGCAAGGACTGTGCACTATAATCCAGTTTAAGTCTTCCTACCCTGCAATTAAAACAAAGGGAATAAAGAAGAAGCAACATGTTCTAACACTTTGCACTGCGAATCGGGAACAAAAGACTAGCGTAAGCGCAGCGTTAGTCGTAGCTCGGTTTCAGATTATCCCAGAGTTGTTTCAACTTTCATAGGTACAGGCAAAGTCACCCACACGCACTAGTTCGTGCTGTAATATGTGTCTGGACAATCTAAAAACATATCTGAGCAAGAACTGCTCACTAAGCAGAGTACGAATTGCAATAATGCAAAGCCGTAAGTACACATTTCTCCTTAAACGTTCCGTCAAGTAATCGTACTTCGCTGCTTTTCTACTTAATTTGCCTATCGTGAACGCAGAGCAACTAAATCTGTGACGCGAGAAAAAAGTGAAGGTCAGTAAAGGTAAAGTCATGTACGTAGCCTTGACCGCAAAACCCAATTGGGAAACCTACGTGCCCTGGTTTATGCTGCAGGTTAAGGCCCACTTGGGCCCAAAGAAGTGTACGGCTGCAGTCAATTACAAATTGTTCGTGTTACGGCGTCGCAGTAACGAGATATCAGATGGACAACAGTGCCCCCCCCCCTCAATGACTAAGAGTGAAAGATGAAATTCGTTCTCAAGTGGCTTTCTCTTCCCAAGTTTGGGCTCGAACTCTTACTGTCTCATTCAGATATGTGCGAGTCAGCAAGCTGGGCACTGAGATACCCGTAATACTGCAGAGAGGTACTTTGGCCGACTCCAATGTTTTTATTTCCAATTTAGCAAAAAAGGCGTGCATTCACTGAAGGGGCTTTCTCAATTTTTGCCACCGTTCCCGAATTGGCCTAATTTTCGCGGATTTGTAGTCACCAGAGAGAAAAAAATAAAAATAAGCAAATACAAAAAATTCTAATACTACGAAATTCTAATTCCAATGAATAATAACAGCAAATAACAAAAACAATTAATATATACAGGAAGCAAATAATTACATACTGTTGCTTATTACAAATTCAAGTTTTAGCTTTCCCATCTACAGCATTACCTACGATCTCAAGATGAAGTAGGAAACACACGCAGCACGCCAAGAAAATCGAGGAACACCAGGAAGATGAAACAAGAGGAAGAAAGGCAACGGAAGACTATCACCATAACAGTACCTATGGAAAAAGAAGGAAATCAAGTGGGAACGACAGGACGACGTCCCCTTTGTGAGGCGGTGCCCCTGGGGACGCCACTCCCCGTGACACAAGACGGGTAATCTTAACCCTAATAAGTTCATCCTGTTTGCTGGCATGAAAGATGATTAACATAGTACTAAAGGAAATATTTTGTAAATTCTATAGGAATAGCGGTGGGAGAAATAACGCCACCAAGTCCTGTAAATTTACGGTAGTTCCGTAAATTTATTGAGATAACTTGCTTTGCTTTACGGCGAATCCATACATTTTCTCAAGGAAGGATCCGTAACTTTATAGTACCAATGTAAATAAAATACGTAAACTTTACGGGGAAAATGACACCAGCAAAAATACAAAAAAAAGGTCCCGTAAAAACCTACAATGGACAATTCACGCATTGGTCCACAATGCAGAATTTACGGATCTGTCCACAGCACACAACTCACGGATTTGTCCACAGTGCACGACTGTCAACACTGCCCGCAGGAGATATTACGGGGCAAGAAGCAGGTTCCTCCTGTAGCAAAAAGCCCCGTAGCACAATACCGATACTCGTACAGCTACGGACAGGCGAGGAGGGCAGGAGGGAAGTTAGCATGTCTGCCACGGGGCGGCGCTCCACTCAATGAGTTCAAATATTCAGGAGCGGCGCTCGAACTTCGATGGTAGCGGTGCATAACACGCGTCCCTAGTGTTGTCTCCACTCATTAGTGGCTAGTTGTGAGCGTGGCACTGCTGCCTGCAGTGATTAGGACTAGTGAGCGTGACACTGCTGCCTGCAGTGATCAGTGACTAGTTGTGAGCAGGGCACTGCTGCCTGCAGTGATTAGGGACTAGTTGTGAGCGTGGCACTGCTGCCTGCAGTGATCAGTGACTAGTTGTGAGCAGGGCACTGCTGCCTGCAGTGATTAGGGATTAGCTGTGAGCGTGGCACTGCTGCCTGCAGTGATTAGGGACTAGTTGTGAGCGTGGCACTGCTGCCTGCAGTGATTAGGGATTAGCTGTCAGCGTGGCACTGCTGCCTGCAGTGATTAGGGATTAGCTGTGAGCGTGGCACTGCTGCCTGCAGTGATTAGGGATTAGCTGTCAGCGTGGCACTGCTGCCTGCAGTGATTAGGG
>LQNS02277217.1:2535185-2561100 GCA_001587735.2 Parhyale hawaiensis | reverse complement strand
GCCCAGCTCTGGTTACAGCGCACTCATGCGGCTCTGTACCCACAAGGATACCTACCATCTGGAGCCGGGACTAGCTACTTGCATTATGCCACACCAATTAAGCCGCCATCATAAATCAGGAAAAGCAACTTAAATGTCTAAGAACGTCGTCGCACTTTTCTCTCCCGCTCCAAAAAGAGCAAAAGTCGCGAGCTAATAACCAGAGGCGCCATGCAAGCGCGGCCGCTACCTCGCGGGTTCGAGCGCACACAGGCAACTTTCAACCTTCCGAAAAACGTCTAGCTTGAAAATTTAATGAAACATCGCCGTACGCAACATAAAACCCGCCGCCAGCTTCGCACGGGATGAAAATTTTCAGGCAGTAAAATTTAATAGATTTACGATCCCAAAACCACATGACAGATGACCACAATCTTTCGATGGCTAAAAAAACACAACAGTAGTAGGAAAATTTCGTTATTTTATGCGACCCAAAAGCCATTACAAGCTGAGGTGCCCTATGAATAAAATAGAGGCTAATATCCCACACTGTTGTTACCGCAGTGAAGGTGCACGGCCAGGCTCTCCTGCTAATTGCGACGAGCAAGGTACCTGATGATCAACAAAGCTAACGTTTCGTGCTTAGTCCTTTACCACGCAAGTAACAATATGCGATTACTTCTGTAATGATATTCCTATGAGAACGTTTTTTAATTGCCCAGTGAAAGGTTAACCCTATTTTGACCAAGCTGTGTCATTGTGCAAAAAGGATTCTTTCTCCTGCTGGATTCCTTGCATGGGAAACAGCCTTTGGAACGTGATAATACAGTCAGGTTAAAATAAGGTTAATTTAGTAGACAAACCTAATGTAAACAATTTTATAGTCCTGCGTGCAAAATAACATTAATTACTTAAATAAGTAAGGTAAAGTCTTTCTAAACATAACAAAGTATATATTTTAAGTGAAGAAGGAGGCATAAATTCGGTCGATGGAAACGTGAAATTCATGCACTATCCTAGGGGTGCTCTCAAGTTGCATTCAGGTCCATGGGAACAGCGAGTCGGGAATGAACAGGAAGAACTAAAAAAAAAGCATTATCGATATAATTGAAAACGAAAGAAGCAAAGTCGGCACGAAAAAAAATGTCCGAAAGAACAAAGTAAAGCTAACGTAATCTTTGGGGTTTCCCGAATCGACGTAACATGGGACAAACTAACCGCAATCCACGGCCCATCCTTTACCCCCTGCACGAAAATTGTTTCGTGTGAATTATATGAAAAAATATCGTAGGACAAACTCTAGAACTAGGCCCCAAAACACCAACATACTGAGACAACTATGAAGTCACGATCAACAATGTCCGAGATCGTGAACTACACTAAATTTCTGGAGTTAACAAAGGCCATTCTATTTGTTAGCTAATAGCTACCTCTGTAGTCACTTCTATAGTGACAGACGGCACATCACGAAACACGGGAATCCAATACACGGAAGAATGAGCAAACTAATATCAAGCCGGACTAAGTTGGAAGTTCTACCTAAGCCCAACCGAGTATTTTCTTAATCCATCGATCATGATAATATTTGGGAGCAGATGGATAAATGATTTGATGTAACCATCCATTATCTGATGAGTCGTCAATTTTGAAAGTGGACCCTGCGTGGGTTCTCCTGGATGGTTACGAATGAATACAATAATACTCTACAACACAGACAGCAGTAATAACACGCGATCCAGCATCAGGTATCAGGGTCGTTTGGCCGCCACGTGGGTCCCACACCACCCCCCCCCCCTCTCTACACACGCGCGCAGGCACTCGCTTTCTTCATTTTTAGTAGACATTAGCAGTAATTAACTGCCGGTAACGATTACGTGTAGCCTCCTATTGGCTACAGGCTCGCAGATTTGTCTATCCCCTCCAAACGGGCAATACCGCCCACATTGAAAACCCGGGATACCTAATATTCCAGCATATAGATCAGTACGCCTGAAAAAGAAACACTTCGAAATTTTTGCATTATTGCGATGTCTTGACTATCATTATTATCGTGCTGAAATTTGATGAGTTTTTACACGGTTGATCAAATTTCCAATACACACGAATTATTAAATTAAAGATAAACGGTACCCGCGCTTCAGGGGCTCACTGCATACTACTGATATTAACCTTATAGAGCTCATTCTCTAGTGCTGGGAAGGCTAAAATGCAATTACGACACATGGGAGAACAGGTGTCAGGGACACTCACGTAGGACTGAGGCAAAAGCGTCCACTGACGAGGCAGAACCAAAGCTCTCAGATATACCTACCTACCTACTACAGCCCTTGCAGCAGCAGCAGCTACAGTTCAGTAATTAGCCTTATGGCAGAGGGCTTTGACGATCTCACTCGCCTCTCTGTACGAAAGCCAAGATGAAAGGCTGCACATCGAGTAGCCACTCTCTCTCTCTCTCCCGCTCCCTCTCTAGCTGAAACAAAGCTCCAGTCGTCGAGCTGGAGCAGCACCAGCAGCAGCAGCACTGCTGGGGCGATACTCAGGTTGATTGAAACGCAGCGCAGGTCTCTCAAGAGTTCCGCTTCTTGTGTTCCCTGACCAAAAATGCCACTTGCGTCACACAAGCGAAATGACGGACGGAAATGGTCTGCACTCCAATTTTTCGGAAAAAAGAGAAATTTTGTCGACAGTCAGATGGATGATTTTAAGCCCTTGATTAATTTCGTTACAGGGTCATCCAGCGATAAATAGACCTAAGCAAGTTTTGGAAACGTATACCTATCCGGTAAAAAACACGGGAACTGTTGGTATGTGAAAACTCACTTTCTGATCAAACGCGAAACAGATGCAGATCGATAACATAGCCACACCATACATCAGCCCAGCTGACAGTGACCTCGCAGAACGACAGAAACAACTAGCTTCACTTCGAGCTTCGACGACACAAAAATCAACCAACCGTACGAAGTCATTAGGCGTTTGAAAATTTGAACGACGAAACACATTATACGGTGTTTAGGTAATAGGTACCGTAAGCTACCTACCGTCCTTGACTGTGCAGCTCAAGATAAAATATGGTGGATTTCTTAAAAACAATAAACTGAACGGAAATTTGGTTACAACAATTGCCGCAGTCAAGGCACGACAAAACAATACCGAGGTGCAGTCTTACGCTGAGTTCCAAGTCACCTGAGCCATGGCGAGACATTATAGTATATTTGACGTAGCGATTAGTCAGTGATACATCTATGACTGGCCCGAAAATAGCTAAGAAATTATTATATGCGACTTAAGCGAGAATGACACATTAGCATTAATGATGCACGACTCAACCGACAATGAAAGCCCAGCATAAATGATCAATCCCTCGCCCGAAAACGATTGCTTAGCAATGATGCTATATCACTCGCACGACAACGATAGCTTAGCAATGATGCTATATCACTCGCACGACAACGATTGCTTAGCACAAATTACCTATGACTCTCCTTATTTCGATACCTTGGAATAATTATCAACATCAATATTGCAAAGCGCTTCAGTGCCTTGTTAACAGTCGATCAAATATCAGAACTGGGTGGCTGCGGCCCAGGCACAAAAGTACAAAAAGGGCGCAGGCCGCAGACATCCGGCTATTTTGACTCCTGCCGCGCAGCCAAAACGACCCGTGCACCTGTAGAAAATATACGCAAAGCATACTTACATTTGCTATTAACGCTCGCGTCATCAATCACTATGCAGCCGCATTACCGCCCAGTCAATCAATAATATACTCCGTTCTGAATGAGTTCATCCTCAACTGATAAGAACCTGCACCTTAAAGCGTCACAAATACGAAAAACAAATCGACTTTTATCCCAAAGATTAGCCTCGTTCACTTGGCACATGATTGATCACCCATCGCATCAAACAAAGCTGATCTAATTTAGCGTCAGATACCCATAACCTGATGATGGAGCAGCCGCTCTTCAAATTAGTGCGCGCGTGTGCAACACAAAAACAACGCAACTTGAAATTTACAACAGCTTCCAGCAGCAGACTTTGAGGCCGGACAAAAAGCGCGCAGACAAGCTAAGTCCAAAGGTTCCCGAAGAGAAACAACTCGCGACAAGTTTCTGTGAGTTTAATTCGAATGTGAAAGGCAATACTTCTCAATCCCTGCCAGGTGGGGCACTGTAAAAAGATTTATCGCGCAAACTCGCGTGAAAAACAACTGACCTCCAGACATTAGTGGGTAGCGTTTTTCGAATTTTACTCACCAAGCCGAGTAAGAGGAGGGGGGGCAAGGTTACGGCGTCATAGTCAGATATTTTGGGGGACCAGGATTCGGAATCGGATACTGGCTTGTCCCGGGAATCTGATGAAAATAGGACTAGTTTGTTAAAAGAGTCGAAGTCGTAAACAGAAGTTATTAATTGGCGTCCTAAGAGTGGGAATCGCTCATTAACTGATATCAGGAGTCGGAGTCCCATTTGGTCCATCCATCTCACCAATTCGCATAATGCTGCGGCTGGCGGCTACACGCAAAAAACTCGTTTGACAACGTACCCAAAAGTAACCCGAAATTTTTTGATTTCGAGAACAAAAAAAAGTAGGTGGTACTTCCAGTTACATGTGATTAGATCATTTAACTATAACAACAGAAATGTGCCAGGTTAAGTTATTAGGTGGCAGTAACTTGAGAGTTCTGTGGATTTAGGTGCTCGTGAATGAGCGTGCGTACCTACCTGGAAAAGATCAAGAAATGAAAAAAGGAAGTGTAAGTAATTCTTTTCCACCTCGGAAAATCGCAGTTAAATATACGTACGATGTTTGCAGATGTTTCGGATAATATCGTTTACCGCATTCGTCCAAAATTTTCTGAACGGGAGGTGTTAAATATTAAATACAACACTAATTTATGGGTCAGTATGCTATGGTACGTGACGATCGCCAACAACACATGCTGCACAGTACTACCAGGTACTGACATAGGCAGGGCAAATAACTAGCCAAGCGAATACATTTTTGGACGGATTTGTAAACATCTGTTCTTGGACAACTTTGATGTAGCATTAGGTAATAATTCAGTCATCCGTAACAACTGCGCCAGTTTTATAACATGTTTAATACTACAGATAACATCATTAGCATTTATTTTATCATTAATAATAACATTATAAGTATGCTTAACAGAAAAAGATAGAGTGTTGAACAGAAATAAGATAAGTTTACTGAAGTGAAATAACATGTTAATACAGTAATATCGTAGGTTTCATACAATAACATAACTTGTTTAAAAAAGTAACATAATAGGTTTACTATAAATAAAATAGCATGCTTAATACAGTAACACAACAGATTTATTAAAGTAAGATAACATGCTGAATACTGTAACATTATCGGTATAGGTTAAATATAATAAGATAAAATGTGTATCACAGGAACACTACATGCTCAATAAAAACGGCGGCACGGTATACTACCACACTATGCCATCAACATAGAATATAATACTCATGACGTGACAATTGGGTTCATAGCAACAATGGTGATCGAGGTTAACTCGGTGCAACTTATGAGCCAGAGGGCGAGTACAAAAAATTTGTACACCTCACCAGCGCGCAGAGGACGTTGTGAATCTTACCTGCGGCGGAACCAGGGGGCAGCAGCACCGAGCAGTGGCCCTGTCTGCTGAACACAAACTACACAAATGGAAGGCGTATCTCATAACTTCTCATTAAGGAACACAGAGGGGGCGCCGCTCCACCTCACCTCGCCAATACCAAAAGGCGAACTAGGCACACGGACGCCTGCAATTGTCCAGAACGTCTCAAGTTAGTAATAACAAACGACCGAGCAGGAGCAGAGACTTGTGGTGGGGGCACACCAAGGGAATTTCTCGAGTAAAGGCAATTCGTGAGTAGAGTAGGTAAACTGTACAAAGTTCTGTGAAAAAATTCGCATGTAATTCGTATGGTGAGCAAGCAGCAGAAAGTTCTGAAAAGAAATTTGTTGACTTTAATATAAGACAGAAGTGAGGTAAAATTTTCTCCAATTCTCAAAAACCGTACAGCAATACAAGAATATTTCTCCCTGATTCTAGCACTAACCAGTACAAAAGTGCCGGCAAAAAGTTTCAACGCATATTTAGGTAAAATAAAAGTAGCTACCAAAATTTTTTTTTTTTTTTTTGTTACTGACTGGCATAAAACTGCGTACAAAAACTGCCGGGGAAAAATGTCTGACTGTAACATGATACCCAAATGTAGGTAAAACTTTCTACGACTCTCCAAAATCATCAAATTTATATAATGATCATTTTTGTAACTAACTTCGGCACAAAACACTGTAGGCTAAGTGATAAAAATTTTCTCCACTAGCTGACTCCAGCACAGAACAAAAATACTGGTGAAAGTTTCTCCATTTCCCATAATTCACTGGAAACGTAGAGGAAAAAGCATCATTGGTGGTATTCGTTGTATCCCAAAAACAATAGGTAGCTAATCGTATAAAAGAACGGAAAGAATTACCCACAACTGAAGCCCAGTAGGGTTATAACTTTTTGAATTTTTTCCAAAATCGAAGTCCTGCATCATGATTGAACTTTTTGGTAGCTATACCTAATCGAAAAAACCAAACTCCATTTTCAACCCTTAAAGAAGTACCCTCGAAGCAAAAAAGGATTAAATAGGTACACACTGCAGCCAATGATATGAAATGCGAAACCGCGCTAATGGTCATTGCAAGTCAATTGGACTGATCAACGATAATAGTTAATTATAGTCGGAAAGTTTAAGCCTCAGTTTCCGAGCACAACGATATCACACAGGAAAGAGCAAGAGACAGAAAGTATGCCGATAGACACGGGAATCCATGCACGAAGGTGTTCCCACACAGGATCAACGCGCATGGGAACAGCAAGTTTGGAAAGAAGAGGAAGAACAGAATAAAGAATGAGCAAGTAGAAGTATGAAATCGGGAATGAAGCAAAGTGGGCACGAAAGACAGACGTTCCGAAGGCCGATCAATGATAAGTTGTACTGCCATCATAATATACCCCAGAATAACAGACAAACCCGATTAAAATAGATTACTGAATTTTACTTTCTCTTTTTGCTTTCACTTTATAAGCCATGTAACTTAGGGGAAATCTGTCTCGTTCAGTAGTGATATATTGCTGCATGCAGCTTTCCTAGAATCCTAGAGTATCACTTTCATTGAATAAGCCATGTAGACTGTATCATTTTCAGTGAAATTGACTTATAAAGACCCTAAGAACGGTTTCGCATATCATATCGTTGGCTGTAATGTGCATTCAATACTTTTTGTTCCGGAGGGACTTTTTTAAATATTGAATACGGTAACTACCTTTTGATTGGGGGGGGGGGGCTTTTTTAACAGTGCTGAAAATGAAGTTTGGTTTCAAGAACTATACCAAAAAGTTCATCCAATCATGATGCACGACTTTAATTTTTGAAAAAAGTTCAGAATAAGGCACACACAATAGTCTACAAACTTACAGTAGAAATTTTGTCAACTCTTCAAAATCACATAAATGGAAAAAACTTCGCTGATTTTAATATTAAACTAGAAAGCCTTGTAAAACCACCACGCGCGATGGGGAATGGGCCCGGGGGCTGAAAACGCTCAATCAGCAGTTTTGGCATTTTTCACATCTAGGTCAACCCAGCTGACTGCCTCTAAAAGACTGTGATGATAGCTTAATTCCTTTTGGCAGTTTTGAGTGGAAAGATATACAAAACAAGTATATACTAGTAGGTATATGGATATACAAATGTCAACGTGCACAGGACGAAATCATTATCACCTCTCTCACTTCGTAAGCGAGAGATAAAAAGAGGCTCCACATAGCAAATAATAACAATAACTAATACATGGACAGAGGTATAGGCTACCTATGGTTAATTTCGCGTTATCACAACTTCCCAAAGGCTTGAATTTCACGTATTTGTTGTACTCAATAGAAGAACGTAATATCGCGTACGCCTGTTAGTATCACGGTCCCGCTGGATTAAAAAATATTATATTCGTGGGGAAAAAAAGCTATTACGGCAACGGGTAGGTAATTTTGAACTGTGCGATCCTTACAATAATCATAAGAATAATAACAAAGGATGAAGAAATGTAAGTAAGGGAAAATCTATCCCTAAGGTCAAAGTAATCCATAGACATGTAGCATCCAGAAAGATGTATGATCTTTAATATCACTCTCTTATTATTAATAGTTAACGAGGCTGACAAAAATGACGGCAAAAACTTTTCATTGGCATCTCGTCGGTATCCAAGCTTTGGGATCATAATTCTACAATAAGGAGGAGATACTGCCTGATTTTCCTTTATATTAAAGAAGATCCCTTCTAGTCACTACACAAGCTTTTAGCGCAGTTTCAACCCTCGTAAAAACTAAACAATTGATCAATTTTGAATTGCGAAAAATTTTAGGGATCAGTGCGACAGTTCATTTACAGAAGATACCTAGTTATGTCAGATTTGAGTATTCGCACCAAACCCTTGAAACGTTCAGAATTGTGACGTCACAACTGCGCCACGCCATTGCGGAAATCCCACGTACAGATTCCTCCCTGCCACAGGAGTGACGCTATTGGCGTGACGTTACAATTCTGAAGGTTTCAAGGGCTTGGTGTAAACACTCAAATCTGACATCACTATCTTCTGTACATGAATTGTGTCAGTGCAAAAAAACTGTGACTATTATAGAGCTTCTGCCTCAGACGTAGCTATGATACGAGAGAGGCGACGGATACCTACATGTCGAGCTGCTCCTAATGAATCACTCTCATATTGTGTAAAATTTCAACAGAGGAAAATCAGGTGTTATTCTTCATTTAAACCTGGACCCGTAACTTGGCTATGAATTGTGGAAATATATTCCAAGTCAGAGCGCATCTACACCGACTAACGAAAACACAGACGGGCAGTCTTCCAAGCGCAGCTCAGCTCTACCTTCAGATTCCTGTGACGTCATCGTTCAGCCATCAGTGTTGCGCCTCGAACAATTTCATATAGGGAGAAAAATACTTGGCCTGAACAGAACTAAAAAATATTAACTAACACGTCATAAATTTAATTGAGGAATTGTACGGTATATTTTTAAACGTTTCAGAAAGTGGAATAAGTGTCAAGATGATTTCATTTTAAGAAGCCTTCTGGGTTCAGAGTTTTATAGCCATTAAACATCGACGAAATTTCGAGCTGCTGGAGCTATGTAGAATTGTAGATGGAACTCGTATCCAGAAACTATACAAACTTGCTATGAAAACAAGATGACGATTGCGACGTCATCACTCAGCCAATATTTTCTAGCAAAAATACTAAATAACTGCCTGTCTGGGTCTTCGTTAGGCTATGAACGGAATCACAAGCAGAATAATAGAATAGCTTATGCTTCCAAGTTTAGCCTATGATACCCTATTGACAAAGCTAACGGCGGTTCAAAAAAAAAGAAAAAAACTATATGTATATCACGTAAACCGTGGAACCCACACATGTGAACAGCAGAGCGAGGAAAGGATAAGTGAGCACGAAATAAACGAAGTTCAGAAAGAGCAAGACGAACTTCAGCGCACGACGATCGCCTACAGGGCCCCACAGGAAAAGAACCATGGCAGTGTACGTAACAGACTACCGTCTATAAGGCACCAAAGGAAAAGAACCATGACAGTGTACGTAACAGACTACCGTCTATAAGGCACCAAAGGAAAGGAACCATGACAGTGTACGCAATTAATAGACTACCGTCTACAGCAAACCGCAGGAAAAGAGCAATGACAGTGTCCGCTATAAACGAAGGTCTATTGGACACCACAACAAAGAAGCCACGACAGTGTCCACTACAAACGACAGTAAAGGAGCCACGACAGACGACAGTAAAGGAGCCACGACAGTGTCCGCTTAGCCTACATTCATCATGACGCTCCGCGCAAGATCATCCGTCAATCACAAGATACAAGAATGCCTGGGGGATTTTCTAGAGAAGACGATCCGTCGCCGAGGCGATAGATCATTTGGGGCTCACCCACTCGCTTATTGTGATCACGGCTGTCACGCAGCAATGGTCTAAATGCTCTCCCGGGCCCTCACGCGCAATTCAGCAAAGAGACGCACTCACAAAACTGCGCTTCTGTAACGGCAAAAATTCGCTTGATGATCTTTAGGGCAGCGGCGCGACGCGGGCATCACAGCCGAGTGCGCATTGTTGGAAAAACGGGAACGAGGAGTGCGGGTGGGNGGGGGGGGGGGGTGGGTGGGTGGGACGGTCGAGGTTCGAATACGAGGTTATAGCAAGAGAAGGTAACAGAATAGAAAGAATCAAGTCGTACGATCTAGCATTAAAACGCTGAACCATAACTTTTTTTATCCAAAGACACAGCATTTTTGAAAACAGGAGCGAGGAGCGCACGCAGGTGGCTGGGAGGGTTGAGGCTCAAGCAAAAGGTCACAGGAAGAGAACGTAACAGAATAGAATAAACACGCTAAACTAAGCTAGAGCTTCTCGTAGATAAAATGCATTGCTGCAATCGCCTTAGATAGTAACACCCTATACCATAGCGTTTACAATCAAAGTTAGTTATAGTCAGGAAGTTTAAGCCTCAGTTTCCGAGCAGAACGATATCACAAAGGAAAGAGCAAGGGACATATAGTATGCTAATAGAAACAGGGGAACCCATGCACGAAGAGTTTCCACACAGGATCAACGCGCATGGGAACAGCAAGTCGGGAAAGACAAGGAAGAAGAGAATAAAGCATGAGCGAGTAGAAGTATAAAATCGGGAAGGAAGCAAAGTGGGCACGAAAGAGAGACGTCCCGAAGGTCTATAGCTAATGGCTGAGGTAACCTCCACAGGCCCCCTGGGGGTTAACAATCAAATGATAACACGATGCTAATAGGCAAATAAGAACTAAAATACATATTGCAAGCACTTGCTCTCAGGCGCAACAGAGTAAGAATGAAAAAGGATACGAGCAAAATACACCACGGGGCAAACTAAAAGTTCAAGACTGGTATAAATGCCTGTCGTTGTCACGCTACGCAATATTAATGGTGATAAGATAAACTGCACGAGTAGGAAGTTCTGTACACCGGCTGTAGTTTTGGTGTTCCGGAACATCCTTCACGGAATACATTACAAAAAATGTCATTCTTGTGAAATTTTTTTTTTTTTTTGGAGGGGGGTATTGTGTGCTAAGATTACCTAGATTATACGTCAGTTTAGGGCCTCCCTCTACACAACCCGGTGTTCCAAGAGATGAAAAGAAAGGGACATGTAGTCCGAAAAAAAAATGACTAACCATGGGACGGAATGCCTTTGCGCAAGGCAACATCATCTAGAGCAGTCTCTTAATCTGGGTTCTGACAGTCGGTTTCAGGGGTTTGGCGGTTTGGTTCACCCTACTGGTACGATGGATATAGCAATACACGTATGATTGAATCTGAAGAAGAGGCACATGTTATTCTCCCAACTACGAAGGATTCGCTAGAAGCACGTAGGTTTGTAACACGTGGGTTTCAGTACCTCCAACAAGGTCAAAAACCACTGATCTAGAGTATACAATAGACATGATATTAAAAAGGAACAAACCCGATACAAACTCCTCAGCAAGAAGACTAATCAGGCTAACAATAGTTGCTGATCAAAAACTGCAATACGTATCTCCACTTAGAGCGCCACAAAACGGTAAGTAACGAGGTACATAAACGGAGATAGACCAGCGAAAATTCGACCAATTTATAGACTGCAACGACAGGGAGCAATGATCACTTCAACAATAACAATGGCTGCTCACCAATCATACAAACTGTTGCTTTGAGCGGTAAGTAATTTGGTTGTGGCAGCGATAAATAACAACGGCGGGACACAAAATTGATATTAGCACGTCCAGAACGAGGTGCAACAACGCATGATGCAGTGCACCTAATACTATGATAACAAATCTTGCGGTCCGTAACAGGAAATATGGTTGTCGAGCTTGTAAATAATGGTGATGGTACGCGGCACCTACCGACTGATGCAGCACTATAGTGGAATGAGACTCGACAGAGCGAAATGATCGAACTTGTACTTGAATCAGCACAGAAATACTATGCCTGAACACCAGAACAATTTAATTAATTGTTCGTTATTATTGGCCGCATAAGTAGATATACAGTCGGGAAACTCAACCATGGAAAGTTTCACGATTTTAATTGCTGGATTATTATTAATATTATTTAGAATTGTGGTTTTAAAACAAGGAAACTTCCGGGACTGCAATTGCCGGTCCAATCTCAACTACAGTGCCGGTAAAAAAAAATCTCTACACTTCAATGGCAAGAAAAACTTTACACGAGAACTGTGAGTATTTCGTTCGCCCAATCTGACATAATAGAGTGAGAAGATGTTTGTGATGATGCATTCTCTCCGCCCACTCATACCAAACGTCCATCATCCAGCCAACACTCAGCGAGGGTTGTGGGCTGCTGCAGTGAGGTTGATTGTTGGTCGTTCTTGCCGACGTGTTATGTTTTCTTTCATATAAGTTTGAAGTCATATAACTTTACACCTACTGCATACAATGGGTAAAAAAATGCTTCAAATGAAGGAGTAAACCCTTGCGCTAACTATGCTAGAAGAGGGAGTTGTGCGATTGCCGTAACCAAAGATCTGGGGATGTCAAGAGAGACAATCTCTACCAGCTGAACCAGTCGGGGACAAAATTACCAACAGGGACGGTATCCCAGAAGAAGTAAGGCTCTGGCACACCTAAGAAAATTACGCTGAGAACAAATAAGCTTCTGAAGCGTGAGGTTATCCCTAATCAGGCTCTAACTGCCATTGAACTCAAAAACAAACACCCTGAGCTCCTCCAGAACATCGCAACAAGGACAATTCACGATCGCCTGCAGAAGGACCTGGGTCTTCAAACTCAACGTGACGGAAAGAAACTCATGCTCTTCACGTTTCGTGTTTCAGTCTCCCTTTTCTAGCATAGTTAACGCAAGGGTTTACTCCTTCATTTGAAGCATTTTTTGACCGATTGTGTGCAGTAGGTATAAAGTTATATGACTTTTTTTCAAACTTATAAGAATGAAAAAATAACGTCGGCAAAAGCGACCCACTATCAACCTCACTGCAGCAGCACACAACCCTCGCTGAGGGTTGGCTGGGTGATGGACGTTTGCTATGAGTGGGCGGAGGGAATGCATCATCACTAACATGTTCTCGCTTTATTATGTCGGGTAGGGCAAACGAAATACCAACTCGCATTTCTCGAGTCTTGCCATTGAAGTGCAAAGATTTTTTTTTGTCGGCACTGTAGAGACATTCTCAACTCATGTAACAGGAAAAATGACCTCCCAACTACTTCCTGTTCATGTGAGATTTCAAAGGGAAGAGCTCGGGAGGAGAATGTAAGTTGGGGAGAGATGGAATTTGGGCAACAGATTAGCAATTTCAAAATTACATATATTCACATGTTCGGAAGCACCTTTTCAAGCGCACTATATTGAAAAAAGCAAATGCGTTCATAAAAATTTCAAACAAGGCAACCTCGCTAATTCACGCTCTCGTGTCACAGACTCGGAGTCACAGATTCATGGGTACAGAGAGCCTGAGTCGATCTCCCGCTGGCCACAGGAATCGGAGTCAGCTTAAAATTGGTACTTTGCCCTTGTTGACAGGCTACATTTGAGGAGTTGGAATCACAGTACATATAGGTACCGTACTACAGGCATCAGAGTCGGGTCATAGGAGTCGGACTTCCTAAATAGCTCCCGGCTTCGAAGTCTTCGGACCCCGGAAACCGCCCCCTCCCTTTCTGTACCGTAGGCCTGAACACACACACTCCCATATCGTTCGAATGACCCAAGGATGAAACCGAATAAATTCGCGCGATGATTGAATGCGCGGCGGCGCAATGACGCTCTGCACACAATCATTGGGTGAGAATTAGCAGATGGTTCATGCGACGAGGGGAAATAAATGTCAGTAGAGTGATTTACATCAATGGCAATGGGATTTACGGCGCGTCCAGGTCTGATGAAACGCACAGATCTTGCCAGTGAGCAGCGAAAAATAATAACCACAAGGCGAGATTGAATGGCCAGGCTCGCAATACTGGAAAATGGATGTCTGTTCGGTCGAAATGACGCAGAATAGCAGCCTAAAACTGAAATAAGATCCCCGGGGAGTACGTATTCAGCCACCGGGGTTAGAAAATAAAGAGAGTTATATTCCTCGTGGCACCAGCTGAACCACATTTTAGTGCGAGCCAGCCAAGCAAAGGCTGAAAGTACCTATATAGTACTTCCGACTCGAGATGGACGGATTGATTTACTTCAAGAAAAGCCAAGAGGAAATATATTGAGATAAAATTTATTTCCTCTGCAGCGTCTCCTAAAAGAAACGGACGGCTGGATTTTATATTACAAGCTACACATAAGAATCAAAGAAGCAGGTAATACAATACCTAGTGCACTTACCTTCATGTCTTTGCAGCATAAAACTGCGAGTTGAGCGCAATGAGAGGATTTTCGCACAAAAAATAGCTATCAAAAAGCAACGTAGAACGATTTTCGAGAACTCCTTTTCGTAAGAACGTGCATACAGTCAGTCAGGCTCGTGCCTGATAGGTACTGAGTTCTTACTTCTTAATACTGAGCAGGTGCAGTAGGTATTCCTGCTTGCTTCTCAAGGCAACAATGAAGCGAAATAACTATGGTAAATTAATACTAGTACGAGTAAATGAACCTGCACTATCAGCAAGGGCATGAATTATGAGCAGCAGAGCTAATACGAAACAAAAACAAACTTTGAACATAAACACACAGAAGCACCAAAAATAAAAACTGAGAAAAACAGAACAAACCACAGCCGAGCGTAAAATTGGACAAATTAGAATAAAAAAAAAATGAAGGGAGGATACTTTCAATAGAAAATGCGTGGGAGTAGGAGCAGAACCAAAAGAAATAACAAGCGCTTACGAGAAAAAAATTACAATATACAGAAAAGTCTCTTAGTCACACGTGGTTGTTTCAAATTTGAGAACCTTTTCTTCTAAACATATAAAAAAGACTTAAGTCTTTCAGGACATGGACGTAAGGACTTAAGACAATCACCAGCAGGGAGAAAGTGTGAAAACACAAGAACACACGCAGTTCCCAATGCAGCCAGGATTCCGCTCAAGCTACAGCGGGATGCCATCAAAGTTACGCTGCACAGAAAACTATTTGGTGTCGTTAAGTAGGCAGGCATTTAGGTAAACAAATAAGTAGCTGCACTTACAGGATTCTACTGCTTTCTTTTAGTAAACGGTTAAACGTTCTTCCAACTTAGCACTGCGATAAGTTACTTTGACAAGTGATACCTACATACTATTTCATAGCGACTACTATACTGTACTTACTTAGTTACTAGGCTAAAGACGAGCAAGCAAATGCGTGATTCTGAAGCGCGCAGGCCCTTCATGCATTATAAACTACCGTATTTAATGTAGACAAACAAAACAAAAATGAGTGTTTCCCTAAACGATCCAAGCGATCTTTTTCTATTTTAAATTAGGGAGGGCAGAAAAAACTAAACAAGCGACAAAAAAACATTAGACATTTAAAAATTAAAAAAAAAACTATCTGCAAGTCGGCACGACCTCCCACTACAACAGACTGCAAGAGTAGTCTGAGCTCCGGAGACTCAACGCTCCCCAATACAGAACGAAGACCCCAATAAGCCCCTAGGACAGGGTTTTGCGGCGGACCCGGTGAGACGTAAAAACGGAGGTGTGCGGCGGACCCGGTGAGACATAAGCCCATAAGAAGGAGGCGCGCAGCGGACCCGGTGAGACATAAGCCCCAACGGCGGGGAATGATGGTAGCGCGAGAAAGTTGGAGGCTCCGGCGGTAGCGATGATTTAAGACAGGCTCGCGAGACATAGTGCAGCTCCGACACCGTTCAAGCAGCTGCAATCCACTTCATCAATCCAGCCAAAGTTTCTTCATAACGGCAATGATGCTGCAAGGAATGTAAGATCTCCTGAGCAGCGGCTATCGATCACACGGGGAACTTTGGCTTCAAAGAACCGAGAGCGAGCGCGGCCGCCAGTCGGAAACTCTGCATCACTGAAGCTCTCATTTCATTCCATAATAAAGAAAGGACTTCATTCTTAGTAATAAAAGCGCTAGTACCCTACAATTGCATTGGTAGAACGATCAGCCCCTTCCCTCTTCTGCATGCCTATGTTAAACGTCGATTTAAGTCGCCACGGTAGCAGCATGCTGCCGTTCTCAGCTCTAACACCTTGTATCGCTCGCACTTAGGTTCGATGCCCAGCCAGGCACGCGAGCTCTTTGCAGATCTTGGTGTGCTGACTCGGCAGTTGTGTGTGCATGCGCGGCGCCGCGGCGGAACTGCCTTCCTCAGAGATGAAGAGGGTGGAGGGCCTCGAGTCATTTGTTCCTTCCGTCATATTGACGCCATAGTTCTTGGTGACCTGAGGTCGACTGCAACTACACTGACTCATCTGGGGCCAGTGGGCCTATACTCGCAGCACAAACCAGTGTTTGTGGGTTTCCCAGGTGAGGGCGTGGTCTAAGTTGACTTTACCATCAAGTACCAATAGCGCAATATGTATATCGCCCAGTAATGTATGCTGTACAATTTATGGGATGTTACAGTGCTACCGAATCCTATTAAGAATAAAGATTTGCGTGACCGAATGGTTCCTTTGGGCGGAAAAAGGTAAATGTTCTCACCCCAGATATTAGGTGTTATCGTACGCTTGGTAGAGAAGACCGCGGACATGGACAGAATGGTATCACATCGTTCGAATCACAGCTGGACAAATGGATTTAAGTAATTAATAAGCTTCACAGTACCTGTACCAGCTGCTACAAAAGCTTTTTCCTGTAAGAAAATAATAAAACAAAGGATCTTTTAACAACATAAGGCAGCCTGGTATGGATAAGGCTAAGAAAATACATGTATTAGGCTATCTACCGGACCTTTATCTAAACTCAGCCACTCCAGTCAATTCAACGGGTGCCTAAAAGAAGAAAATGCAAGAAACACCTACTATCTACGTCAAGAAAATCATGACCACAGCCTATTTTCATAGGAAGTCTGGAAAGAAGAGAGAGAACAGAACAAAGATTGTCAGTAAAAGTAGGAAAAGGAAGGAAGAACAGTACCGTGCCGTATGCGCGGAAGAGAGATGTTACGAAGGCCTATAGCTAAGTTAACTTAACCCATGAACTGCGACATGCGTATCTTGAATACTGTTTCCGGAACGGATATTTCCGTTATTCGCAGTTAATGGGTTAAAGAGCCCCCAGGGAGGGGGGGGTGCGACTCCTCATTATGTGCGGGGGGGGGGGGCGGAAATCTTACGATAAATTTCTGCAGGCATTTCGATTAACAGAAATGCAGAAGATGATTAGTACGGGACACGATTTATGATTTTGTACAAAATTAGTCGAAGGTTAAGAACGATATTTAGCGTAAGATTAGCCTCGTCCCGGAGTCACTACAGGTATCCACTGTAGCGCTTGACTTAATTCATTGGTGCGTACGGTAAAAATTCCGTACCAATCTTCTCAATTTCCACGACTCGTGAATATACAAGAGCAACAAAAGAACTTCCGCTCAATGAAAATTTGTTAACAAGATTAAATTGGAGCAGCCTTTGGGGTTTCAAACGCAATAATTCGATTAACGAACTTCAAGTACAAAGCTGCGGCAATATGCACAAAGGGAATAAATAATGAGTCCTTAATTCAAGCGCGGAAATTAGCTATATTTTTAGGGTAAAAAACAATGCAGCAAAGAAACCCAATCCTCGGGCTTGTTTAACTCGGTAGAAGCATGGAAATTTCAATAGATAAAAGGCGCACGAGGATCAGAACTTGGCTAATTCTCTACAGAGTTTTTAAACTTCGAATTTCTGACCGCGCTCAGGCAATATTTGATTAGACGCAAGGATTGGACAGTTGGAGTAGTAGTCGGACACTCGCTTTTCTCAGGAGTCGGAGTCGGTGAAAGCGAGCCTACACTAGCTGTTGAATGAAGTCGGGCATTTTTGGGGGGCAAGGAGTCGGACACTGGCTGGTTTTGGTCCATCCGACCCAACTTTGCCTGATACGAGGATACAGACGGACCAACAGACCCATTCTCAAGCAGGAGCCAAAGTCTAAGCTTCGGTAGGCTCTGTGCTATTGTCGTTGTGTTATCTAATATAGAACAGTCATGGATGCCAAACACAAAATCGCAGAGAACGAAATTAGCGTGCAAATTCTTACTACTTGTACTATTATTATTAACACAGCAACAGCTGCAACAGAATGGTTGTAATACCAGCATGTGCTACAGTGGATTTGTTGAGGAAGATAATGGAACTAAACTACCAATAAAGAAACAAGCATATATAAATAACGAGCTACGGAAGAGGGAAACGATACTGCAAAGGCATGATGAAAACGTGTTGCAATTGCACTGGGATATATATTTTCTATAGCCACTGGCAACAGAATGGTTGGTCAACTTTCACAAATAAATCGTGAAAGACTGTAGTGAACTATTCCTTCTGAATTTATTTTCATACAGTAACGTGTATCTCTGTATACAAAATCTGTCGTTGTTACTGATGTGTGCCCCGCAACGAATTCTTAAAGCAATTTAGGCTCGCCATTTTTTATTCCTTAGGGAAATAGTAGCCCTTTCTCTCGCCGTGTATGACAGAGGCAAAGTTCCGAACGGTGTTATTCCTGCAAAATTAAATCCTGGATTAAATCCTAAGGAACGTTTCGGAATTCTACAAAGCCTAGGGCCTCGCACCCGCTGCTATTCAGCAGCCTGTCTCTTGCGAGCTCTTACTCTAATATTTTTCCCGCCAATATAGGATATACCTACTATACACACTTACTAGATATATACTATTACATATGCATGCTAAGAATCGCGGTCAATATAGGTATTAAGCATTATTCTTCAGTCACGTGACTAGTTCACAACCACACTCTACGTCGAGAAGTGCAACCCTTTGCCGCCGGCGCTGTCTAGAGCAGCGGAAGCGACGCTGGACTGGCGACTGCATGGCGTGTATCCCGACTCCGAAGGCAAAGTGTCTGTTCGGTGTTGAGGGCTCGGATCCCGTCAGAGTGATGCGCCATGCTGCGAGCTTTCACGTGGACTGTAGCAGTGTCTAGGTATAGCCACTTTACACGATCTGCCGTTACGCTCCAGAGAGTTCGGAAGCTATGACGCAAGCAACCTGGCAATCGCATATACCTAGCTACTTCAAGTCTCAAAGTACCTGCAATCAGCCGCTTGCAAAGGTAACAGTCGAAGTCAAACTTGATCAATCCGACTCCGCAAGCCTTTTTAATATCGCACATTAAACATCATAAAAACTTAAATTCTCAATTAAACAATGACGTACAATTCGCAATTTAACCCGTTGAGCCTACTACAAATACGGTACAGGGGGGCCTAGCGTTACCCAATGGTAATAGTTCAATTGCGTTTGCTTCGGGAACGTCCAGTGTTATACGTACCAGCCTGCATCCCTTGCAGTAACCTACACAACGATGACCAAGCCATTCATTTAGCCGACAACAAATAGGAAAGCAAAAATTCAGCTCACAAACACACGCGCGGAACGTAAAAGGCAAGGACAAAAAGACGGGTGGCGGTAGACTTGATACCGCGCCGCATCACCTGGACTTGCAAAACTCACATCACATTGAGTCTCATTTTTGGACAGGACGATTATAAAACGAAGAAGAATCCAGAAGAAAAAGCATCCAATCACAAAGCCCGGACCGAGTTCTACGAGCGAGGGCTTTCCCTCTTCTTTTGCGATTAATAATCACTCTGTCGCGCAGTTTTGCCATCCACTAGATGAGAAATTCGACGGACGGGAAGTTTTGCCATCTCCTGATTAATTGGGAGGACGTTCAGGAGCAGAAATATTTCTATGCGAATGGCAGAGAGAAGCTTCGCCAAAATTGCAGTATTGGACAGACTCGTTAAATGAGGTCGACCTAAGGCCGAGTTAAGCACACTTAGAGCACTTGTAATGGCTAATTGCGCTAACAACTTCCCAACTACCGGTACCCCATAGCTATCGGTTCGGCTTCGCGACTTGAAACAGTCTTAGACAGGGTAAATATCTTGAGGCACATCATTAATGGCAAGTATAAATAAATGTGCCAACTTCCCACGGTCGCCAAAGACTTCCATTCTTCTAAACTGAACTTGGTTGTTCTTTAAAAGTCGTTGAAATTAGAAACTCATAGAGGCTTTTGTTGATGCTAAATATAAGTATGCTAAGCCCTCTCTGTAGGTACCTAGCTACCAGTCTGAGCTAGCTAGCTACAGAGGATTTTCCCCGAAAGAATAGGAGAGGACAAAAACCCCTTGTAGGAAAATATACAGCCTGGTATGAATAGGGTTAGCCTAATCCCCAGTTGAGGAGTCGGATGGATGAAGCCCGACTCCATCCCAAAAAATATAACGCTCACACTCTGTAACACAGTGTCAATAAATAGTACACATAATTAGAGTGTTGTCAACCACTCATTCAGGTTTAATATGAGGCGTCCAGAGTCAGAGGGGCGAACCGACCACTTTTATCGGTTTGGAGTTAGCTACGGATCACGATAGGCCTAACCCTCCTCTCTATGTGCATACAAGTTACAACACGAAAAGCGATCTTATAGAGTAATAGAAGGTTTAGTTTGGGTTACTTTTTCGCGTCTGGCCGGCCGACCAACAGATTAAAAATTGATTTAGATGATTTGCTCTGGTCTCCGAAGATTAAACGGGTACAAATTTAGTATATTATATGTAGTATTGAATAATAAGGCGTTTACATGCAAAAATACGATAGAATTAAAGTTGCAAAACTTTGACCGCGTTTTTCTCCCACTTTTTGTTTTGGTCGGTTCGCCCCTCTGACTCTGGACGCCTCATATGAGCACTAAGTAGCTGAGACTATGGTTGAACGCTCTAATTAAAACTGCATCGTACAAATTTCAAAGACTAAGTGCAGAAAGGAAATAAAGCAAAAAAATCGGGTCAGTTATTACTGAAATATTAGCGCAATCGGCGCAGTGTTGTAGTTGCATGAACATTGACAGTAAAGAAATTCGTCCATTTGCAGAGGCAGAGACGCGGCCCTTGTCACAGACTTCTAACTAACTAACCTAAAAAAAGAACAGCACAGCCTGCACAAGGAAAAAGTTTAACGTGATTACAAAAGAAAACGTAAATAAAAAATTGAAAGAGCCTCTTGAGCGAAGCATACCTCAAAAAGATTTAATTACGTACTTTGCACTGCATTAACTGAAGAGAAAACGTAAAGAGATATATAGAAAATAGGTGTGAACTGCAAATGTCACTACTTTACACAGCAGATATAGGTACTTAATACCCCCTTTCTTTTGAAATAGTTGTTCCAAAGCCACAAGTTTCAATTGCCTCATCTTGGTACACCAAAACGAGGCAAATAACTATTTCAGAACAGAGGGAGTAATTAAAATGTCTTTCAGTAGATTGGAAAAGAATTCTAGAAAAGAAGGGGAAGCTGCTCCTCCTTCATACCAGGGACGTGGAGTGGCACCGCAACTTTTTACACGTAGAAAGTTCAACTCCAACTCCAGAGACTAGCAGGTGTCTGACGCTAACTCTAGGCTATGCACATCCAAAAAAGTTCGGCATTAACTCCTTAACAAATTCAGACTGCCAAAAGGAGCAATTTTACTCCGGCGTCTAGGATCAGAGGGTGCTCGAATCCTAGGATAAGGGAGTGCCTGACTCTGACGATATCTATGTCGTGTACCCAAAAACAAGACAAAAAGAAAAACAGACAGACTTGAGAACTAGTGGCAAATGACAGTCCTATAGGTAGTTGGATATCTATAGCCTATATTTGTAAAACCATCACGGCCACAAATCCCATATTTCGTTATTTATTATTATTATTATATAGATTTGTTTGCTGTGGCAAGAGAGGCATGTGCATACACTTAGTGATACAGCTCTGTTGTTGAGCGGAGAGAACAATTTAATGATTCGAATTAGGCTAAGTTTTTATCGAATACCAGTTATACAATAGAACCTTCCATTATAATGCTCAATCCTTAACGGAACGCTCGGTAGCCCCAAAAGCGTTTGCACGATTTCAATTGATGGGACGGCCAAGAATTCTGTTAGGGATAGAAAGAGTAATTTGTTGACGGCTGGTGAGTGTTGCCGAGAAATTTGTTTAAAATTTGCAGTGCGAATCAGTTTCTTAGCAGCCGCTTTTAGTTAGCACTGCGTTGACTGGGCTGCAGATAACTGCGCCAGTGAACAAATTTTGTGAGAAGTTTGACACTCTACTCCATTCATCACGAAATTTAGTATCGAAACAATTTGATAAGTTTATAATGCGGAGAAGCATGTAGGCTAATTCATTATGTATTGGAATTAGGTAGTTGAATACGAGGCTTCTATGGACCACCGCACCCGCTCTACCACTTTCAGTTTATACCTATAACAGCAGTGCTGCTTAGTACGCAAAAAAATTAATCTAAGTGTATTGTTTATTCATTTGGCAACTACTCAGTGCATAGCTAAAAGATAAACAATGCAAGACGCAATCATGGTACACACAGAAACGTTTACCTCACAGACAATTCATTTACTATAGTAGGACGCAATCATGCTATACAAGAGAAGGGTTCATCTCACGTAGGTACAATTTATTTACTAGCTATAGCTAACAGACAAGCAATTTAAGACGCTATCATGTCACGTGGAGAAGCAGTAACCTCACGTGCAATCACTGCTGTCCAGAGCTAAAATTGAAATACTTCCAACGTCTCAATCTCATTGGTTCCGAGAAGCATCTCTATGCTGCTGCCAATATTGTGTGATTCTTATCTTCATGTCAGTGATCCATCTTCATTTGATTTCCCAAGCAACGGACCTTGCTGCCTCGTAAATTCAGTGAAGCACTACGAGCTTTTGTTGTTGGAGATATTGAATAAGACGTGGCCTGAGATATGGCACCAGAGTGCTGTCACTGTGGTGTATTTTGTCCACAGCTGATAAAAATCCTATGCCTTATTTCAAATTTGACATTGGCAGTTGCACAAAAGTACCTAGATGCTGACAAACTTAGTCACATCTTATGAAGATACAGAACTCTATAATAAATTATTGCAGATAGCTAATGCAAAACGTCCAAGCTTAGAAGCGACCAATTTCTCAAACACCTTCGACAAAATGGGCGTCAGCACAATAGCTTGGTACCTAGCTAGTTGGTGACACGGGGCGACACTGGACTGCTGGGAATGCGATTATTATTCCCAGTACACCAACAACAGGGAAAATTTACTACACCTTATAGCTAAGACGCTGGAAGATCACTCCAAGCTTAGGGGTGAGAACGCCCAAAAGCTGCTTAGCCTATAAAACAGAGGAAACATACCCACCGAGTCCACACCTTTAGTTATAAGGATCAAGACCCTCAAGCAGCATCCTGATAGATGGATAGCTAGTACGTACCACCACATCTGAATGCCAAAGAAGTTAAATGAGGTTTAGGATGATATCTATAAGGCAATGACAACACATAGCTACCTGCTCTGCTGCCTATAAAATGACCCAACAAGAGTTCTGCCCTAGCCAAGAGATCAGCAATGATAGGTACCACCACCGGGACCAACAAGGGGCGGCAAGGAAGGTTCAACACCGAAAACTAAACCATTTACCTCACTCCACCAACGATGTGGATGCCTGTATGGTCAACACAAAGTAGAGACTCCGTGGAATGGTGCCTCTGACGATGCTGTGCCCTCTCATACACACGCTTTGCCTCGGCCCTACGATCCATAGCTATAGGTCTACCACAATGTGCAGTCACGCAAATGCCACAAAAACCAAGTCTCATAAGCTGCTTGTTTGGCTTCAAAAGCTAACCAATATTGGTCGCCAAACTACGGTTTGCCCCGAGACCTCACAAGAATAGTCCTCTTCATGGTGGTGCTTATCTGGTGCCACATGTTGTAGCTATGAATGTGGGTGGTATTACTCCTTGTAGTGGGGTTGGTGAAGGTTCTGTAGTGTTAGGGGTGCCACTATGCTGGAGAGTTACAGAATGCTGGGCTCTCTGGAATGGTCGTGCTTAGCCTGTGTCACATGCCCCTGCTCTTTTCCAGTGTTCATGGGGGACCCTCCAGGTGAGCATGTGTTGTCTGTTGATGGCTTCCTTGTTGCCAACTGCACATTTCTCCAGCTAGTTTAACTTTTATGGTGCCGGGATGCACCACTTACCTCCTTGGTCTGGCTGCCCTGCTCTAGGGCAGCAGAGGTGAGTTAGCTACAGTGAAGCTATTCTGCAGTAGAGTGACCCCAATAAGCTTTCTTGCTCCAGTGTGTTTGCTGTGAACAGCCACCTGTGGTGGCATATCCTAGTAGATATTGCATTTATTTGAATATAGTGTTGCACTAAGCAAGTGTATCACTTCAAAGATGATGCTGGGTTTTCATACTCTCTTGCACATCAACCTGCTACTGGAAGGAACATATCTTACCAGAAATACATGGTTATGCTAGAAAATTATCCTTAGAGTGAAAGTGCATATTTAGCTACCAAATGTAAATCATCCACAAGGTAGACTTACATATGTCACTAAAGGTGGCCATGCCATGATGGTAGGTATTGAGCTGGTGTTTGATTGTTACTTTCCGAACCTGCTACAATGCGCAGACATAACTCACGTGACACACAGGAATTGGCTGCATAAATGCCTATATGCAGTAGGTGGCTATAATTCTAGAGGTGAATCTGTGATGCTCCTCAGTGCTAGAAGGTCTTAGCAACACATTTTTCTCTTTTTTTTAATACTTCTGATGATGACTGGATTACAATCCAGGTTTCATAGCAGTTATGGCACTTCTTGCCAAGGTCTTGCCGAGAAGTTTTTTTGCCAACATCAGAGAAGCGGATAGGCTCTTATGAACACTGCGACCTACGCAATCAGGTTTCATAGTATGGCACTTCTCGCCAAGATCTTGGCAAGAAGTTTCCCCTCAGAGAAGCGGGTAGGCTCCTATGAGCTCCGTAACTTGTGCATATCAGGTATGATAGTATGGCACTTCTCACCAAATTCTACAGTCTGGCTTCCATCCACTTCTCCGTAAGATCTTGGCGAAGCGTGCTACCACATCTCCGAGGGTGGCAAACTTCTTGCCAGAACCTTGGCAAGAGCTGCCCTACTATCATTATTATGAAATGCTGTAGCACAGGTTGCAGCACTCATAGGTAGCTACCCGCATCTCCGAGGACGGCAAACTTCACAGAAAGATCTTAATCCTAGGGAGAACTACCATACCATGAAACCCGAAAGTGCCACACTATGAAACCTGGTAACCATACTGCAGAGTGTGTCAAATTCCCACCAAGATTGTGACTCTTCCACCAATGCATCACCACATTTAGCGCCCAAAATAGCCGGTCAATATTGAAAAATGCCACTGCTCTATTCTGGAATTTTACGGCAATGTCTTCAGTGATGTTTCCAGTTAAATGATTTAATAATGATAATAAGTGTATTTACCCATATCTGCTCCTAGACAAGACAAAATTGTACCGCCCTACCATTCTTAGTGCACTGTTCTATGCTTAGGCCAGACTGCAGAGAAGGGCAAAGATTAGAAAATCTTTGGCAATGGATTTGTTACATTTCTGTGACCTCCTGAAGAACTTAGGGTCATAGTGCATAAACTGCACTTCTGGATTTTCGACATTCCCGACAATAGTGTAAGATGAATTAGTGTGCAATAATGTTAATAATCATATTTCAGATGGGGGATATCCATTTGTGATGTTTTCAACAATGTATTCACTGAAATTAATATGTAAGGTGATTAAAATCATTTCGCCGACGGGCGATGCACGT
>LQNS02277217.1:2497805-2530407 GCA_001587735.2 Parhyale hawaiensis | reverse complement strand
TGCCAATTGTATCTCCCGTGTGAACCACACCGGATCCCGTCTCTGATCACCATTCCCAATCTTCCTCTTCAAGGTCCTCTTCAGCACCCTATCAGCACTTTCACAGATCACACGTTCAAGCTTCTGGGCATATCTACCCTCCTCCCCATCCTCCCCATCCATCTAAACAGCACAGCTACATGATTTCCAATTTACTCCATATTTGGGGCGGCATCAGATACTTTTCTAGTAACACATTACTGTAAATAGAAACTTGACTTTGACACATCTATTTAATTCTGTGGCAGATCTGTAATTGTATTTATGAGATCTTAACAAATCACTCGGATGATCTGTTGAGAAAATTTCTTCATCTGACTCTCGTGTGAACATGGCTGAAGATTCGCAATTAAAAAAAAAATGTTTTCGTTTAGCCTCTGACGGCCACATCTGATCACAACTTGTCAACTACATTCTTCTATCTTTGTTGCAGGATTTACATGAACATGCAACCAACAATGGACCACAATCTATCATTTGAACCGAGTTATATTCAACTCCGCATCAGACACAACCGACAAACGGACGAGTCTCCAATTATTAAGATGCATGCCATACTTCATAAGTTGTGAGTGAGATCACTCGATCCTGCAGCAGCTTAATTTTTTGCACGTTGCATAGTATTTTTAAATGGCATTCTAATAAACCGTATGTGTAACAGGCTGTGCTACACAGCAGCCACAGGAAATCTCGACGGAAAACAATTTCGACGAGCAGTCGAATTCTCCAAAAATTGAGCTCGTCGAGTTCTCCTGATACTTTCGTCGACTTTTCTCGTAATATAATACGACACCAGGATTAATGAGCCTATATGGAAACCAGCCAGTTAGACAGTTTTTGGGGAAGCTATTAGGATGGACAAATAATGACGTAGAAGGCTGGCATTACCACCTCAACAGCGTATAATGTGATCGCCTCGGCCATACCATTGTCAGCCTTTATAAACTTCTATATAAAGAGAGCTAGCTAATCAACACCCACTGCCAACTGGTATGATAGGAGAAGCTACAACAATGCTAGTGATGGACAAACAGACAGTATCAACAACAGATTTATCACCTGAGGGATGAATATCGCAACTGACTGATCAACGCACCAGGACTCTCATTCGGAACATTTCTCATTTCTGTCAGCCTACTGAACTTTAGATTCATTTCACTGGTATTATTTTATATCATTCGAATAACGCGATTTTTCCATGTATTTTCAATAAATTTGATATCCCTTTTTTGTGTTCTTTATCATATCCCTCTCTCTGTTTTTTAAATTTAAAGAGAAAATAACATAATATAACACATTTAAACATGTTATTAGATGCTTTCTTAATGCAAAAGAGACTTGTAATAAGCATGGCATTAAGATTACCCGGTACTAACAAAAACCACTACATATTCAATATTGGAGATATCGACGGAAAACTCAACTGCCGTCGATATCTCCAATGCCAATCGTCAACTTCGACTTCCGTCAAAATCTTCTGATACGCTAGCTACACCGCCACGAACACTCTTTTAATCAGCTAGGAAAAAATCTCCTGTAGAGAAATAACTTAGGCTGGTGGGTGTCAACACAGTTAAAGAGTGTGTTCCGTACATCATCACTTGGATGGTGTTATTTCGTTATTTCATAATAGCTGCAGCAGTGGTGTCATGTGCATCAACTTTGAAGTTGTTCTTACTCCACAAAAGCGGCACAAGAGAGCTGTTTTTACCAGCGCAAGCCCCATCGGCTACACCGTCTCGAGCTAATCGATATTCATCGATTTTTGAATCCTTACTTGTGCAAGATGAATGATGCTGGCTGTTCGCCGTCCAGAAAATAACTACGGAGCCGCAAAATGCTGTTTTTTCTTTTGGAAACTGTCGACGAGTGAAGGAAAAGATCATGATTTATTAAATCTTACTTCAGAGACACCCTTGCTCTGTTGTGTGTAACACAGAGTGAAGATACTGTCAGGGGAGCACACTGATAAGAAATAAGAGTTTGATGTGTACAGTAACTTTGTTTTTTCTTTAAGGCGGTTAAAGGTATTGGGAATTTACTTGCTTTGCAATAATGGAAAATGAAGTTTATTGCCAATTGTGAATTTTGATACAATAAATATAAAATATTGAACTTTGGGCGTGTTTACGAGTGTGTGGTGGATTCCATGCAAGGTTTGAGTTAAACAATCAGAATAAAACAATGCTTCACAAAATAATGTGAAGGCTTACTTTTCGCATTTTTCGACGGGAACCCTTGTACGCGCGCTACATACGAGGGTCGAAAGACCGGAACGTTTCAATATCTGGGGATAAAAGGTTTCTGTGATCGTGACTACAGCTTACACCGTGTTTGAAAAACGCTTTAAAATATACGTTGTTGTGAACGTAAGTTCTCTCGAAATTTGGATATTCAATACTAGGTAGATGGAGCTTGCAATAGCGCAAAAATTTGTCATTACAGTTCAGCTTCTGAGAAAATTTTTGCACAGTGTGACATGGGACAAGCTGGAGCTGCGCCCCTACAACATAATCAAAAGGTTAGGAAGAAACGTTTCGGTGTTTCGACTCGTGTGTGCACAGGGCGCGTTACTAGGACCTTGACTTCTGCTCAGCATGTGAGAATGCACGTGAAGTGATGGATGCGTGTTGTTTGAATAATCCAAGACACTTAGATAAAGAACGGATGTATAAAGATAATTTTATGATAGATATTTATAAAGATAATTTTATGATAGATATTTATAAAGATAATTTTATGATAGATATTTATAAAGATAATTTTATGATAGATATTTATAAAGATAATTTTATGATAGATATTTTACAAGAAAAAAGCAACTTGCGAAATATTAGGACGTTAAGAATGAAATGCCTCATTTTGAGCAGAAATTTTATTCGATGTACTATAACAATGCAATTCATTCAACTCATCCACCTGATTGAGCAGCACATTTTCGCCCTTATAAGGGCACTCTCGATTAGCCTAGGTGCCTAAATTGATCCTTCAAGGCTTAACTTAAGCGAGACTTCAGGCAGTTGCGTTGGCTGCGACCGTTGAATTGAGTTCGAAGCGTTGACTCTTAGTCGATTGTCATTAACACGTCCATAAACTCATTCATGTTCCTGAAAATAGAGTTCTCAGCCGGCTCAACGTAATCGGGTTGCTTTTGAGTACCGGTTCACACGTTAGTTTTTTGAACGTGTTCGCTCATCCTGGCGTCCGAATGCGTTGCTGCGCCGCAAAATAAAACAACAAAAAAAAAGGGCTCTACATTTTTTATTTTCTTTTACTTCAAGTTCGAAGAGATATCCGTAACTTGTCTAGTGACACATGGTTAGGAAACTAGCGACCCTTGACTGCTAATATTTTCATAAATTCTGTCGCGTATGCACAGTTGAGTTTTCAACGACGCTGGAAAATATTCGGATGATTGGTTGAGCAAACACGTTTAAAATACTAACGTGTGGACAGGCATTTTGTAATGTCGGTGGTCATCCTCTAACTGGTTCACAAAAAAATTACTTCTATCCTAGTGAGTAAAAAAAATTGCACCAGTCTCCACTATAAAAGCCACGAGTCGCCATGCATAAACTGATAATACTTAGTTCGTATAAAGTTAACGTATTTAACGTAAAATGCTATCATAATTCTCATGTATATGCACATATTATATGCACTGCGCGCAGGCGAACGATGTTAATTAGTGTACGACACGCCCATGCCTTGCTAACTGTATCGGGCTGCAACTTCAAGCTTAATGATTAATAGAATAGCTGACTCATGACATGAGTGACCTGGATGCAGGAGATGAATACGGCATTTCCGAGGTAAGTATGGAAGCATATATATTCAACACACACTGTCGTGTGTTTATTGGTTTATGCGTTTGCAAATTTGTATGTCTCGGATCATGCTCTTTAAGAAATAGGCCAGGGTACAGATTTTGTAATTAGGCCGCATTTTCTTCGAGATCGGTGACCAGATTGGACAAAATGGTGAAAGTGGGATCTTTATTCCTTTATCTGAATGCACTTCTTGCTTGAAACACTTCTTGAAATCAGAACAATAAAGATGTTTACAGCTTTTCTTAACGCGGCCATGCAGTCTGATTTCTATAACTCTCTCCGTACTCTCAAAACATATGTTTGCTCTCAGTTTACGACATATAAAATTAGTTGCTGATCAACGAAGGGCAGACAAAGCGATGATTGTTCACAGGCAGTAGACATACTTTCTTTCACCTTGCTGTCTTCCTTTGACGGAGCAGTTTTCGCTTCAACAAAAATTTTCTATGTAGTGAAGGCTTATTCCGTAGGTAGGATACGCCGAGGGGAATTTATTTGAATTCAGTAATGCTTTGCTGGTTGTGAATGTAAGAATTTTTTCCGCGTGTGACCTAAGGTTGAAGACGATTGTGCTTCTTAGAGGAAGTTAAAGAGAATACTTATCGCTTATGACAATTTGAGGCGGCTGTTGAAGAGTATCCTTTAGAAACATAATAGTGACAAAGGCATGTTAAATGAAGACGGGTCGTCTCAAATTCTTCGCCGTCATTTTTGACTGCGCGACCCTCTAGTATACCTACATATATTCAGTGGTGGCTTGTACATTGGGGCCAGCCGGTCCAGCCCCACCAGCATGTGGAATGGAAAATAGAAAGAACTCTCAAATAATAATCTTCATAAGTTGAAGCCTTGAATTCAGCATAGAAAAAAGCTTTTCCATCTAATGGCTGAAAAACTGATGCCGAGGGGCCCCATCTAACAGAGAGCAAGAGCCGCCACTATACACACAGTTTTTGTCCCGTCAACTATAGGTACTATCGAGGCGGGGGGTTCATCCATAATCCTCTCGTTTTTTTTAATAAAATAAATACAAAGACTCGAATCAGATACTAAAATTATCTATAATATATATATACATACACGCAGGCAAAGAGGCAAAGGACCTTAAGTACTCCTTCGCTCTCATCTCCATGCAATCGTAGTAAGGGCATGGAGCTGTCGTAAATGGCAGGACCGTACCACACGGCGCTGCCTAGCTCGATCCTAGGGCAGAGAGACATGCGTAATGCAAGGAACCTGATCGATTTCTGATGACTCTCAGTAGCTCTGCTCTGACGCTACGCTCCTGCTGTGCATCATCTCCAAGAGGATTTGGTGATTCTCTGCTGCTGGTTGCCGCTGCGCCTCACAAATCAATACGGGCGGCGATCGAAATGAAGTGCGGGGCCAGGAGAACGATGAGGCTCAAATGACAAGCTGCATTATAGCGTTTCATCCAGTCGTGATGGGGAGAGTGGCTTTGTGTGAAATTATTGTTTGCATTTTGAAGGGCTGGACGTTATGAAGTTATTGATTAAAGCCAGCGTGGCTTTTGCAACCATCTATGAGATAAAACTTAGGTAGAACACTGGTGCTGCTGCTGCTCCTATGTATACTGATCAAGTAACATGCTGTACTGGCAACTGGTCAAACATTTTAAGTAGGTATATGAATACTAAATATAACTTAGGAATACCATGTATAACGTAGGAATACTATGTAGGTATAACTTAGACGTACCATATATAATGAAGATAAAAAGAAGTTTGGGCTTAGTATTTCATCCTTGTCTCCTATAGTTTTGTGATAAAATAACACTGCTAAATCTTTTAAAATGTTTGTTATACCTGCAAGTGAAGATTCGAGCTGCTGCTTCTGTTATGTGTTTTCATGGTACTTGCTGTACTTATTTTCTCGATCAGGTTGTTTTTACCCAAAGATAATTCTAGTTTTATTTTACATTGAATTCCGCTGATGACTCTTAAGGCTGTAAAAAAGTATTTGTATGTGATGAACACTCAGTGAAACTTCCTAGGCAACGTCTGACGTGTCTTTTAAGATCGCTGCACACGAGAGTAGAAAACAAGAACGTTTCACTTTCCTGGATCAAAAGTTTCTATGACCGTGACTACATCTTAACGTGTTTGACCATTGCAGTAAAATGTACGTTATGGCGAGCACCCACTCGAAATTAAGAGAGATATTTCAAACCTGCAGTTGGCATTTGCCGTAGAAGAATTTTTGCAATGGAAGCTTAGATCTGAAGCCATTTTGGATAGTTGAAATCTGGCCAAGCCGAAGTTGTACCCCCTAGCGATAAAATCGGATGAGTAAGGAGAAACATTCCCGTGTTTCGACTCTCGTCTGCAGCGGGCTTTAGACGATGCAATCCAGACGTGACTCATACAGCGAACGGAACCGGAACGCGTCCTATGATCGCTGCTCCGAGCCTCGCAGCACAAGATATAAAATCTTGTTACTCGCATGAGTAACTATTAATTTAAAAAACTTCATTTGATTAGCATTAGACACAGATGCCGCCCCCTGTAATACATCAAACCAAGCTGCATGATCAACTTCAAGATTAGCTACCTAATCTGAGTTCTCTCACGCAGAGGCAAACAGACTACTTGTTGCATGCCCTCAGCAGCTTCTGATACTCGTCATTGCCCTATTTTCAGCCAACAAGCTTCATTTTGTTGAATAAAAGGGAATGTTTTCTGCTACTTGGGTACGCGATTTATGAGATAGGTTATGGGCTTATCTAGATTACGTTAGCTTGTTCTAAGTTGGGTTGGGTTATTGTGATCGACGCATATCAGTATCCGCAAAATCCCCTTATTTTTATGTACCATAATACAGTAAGTGTGCCAATACAGTCCAATATTTTAGGAAATTTATATCAAATAGCTTGATTGGTTGCCATATAATGGAGGAAATCAATAATCGCCTTGTCACAGAAATACAGCCCTTCTGACAAGTTTCTTGCATGTTTAGGTATCGTGCGATTATTCATCTCTGCTTGGCAAGTCGAACAGCGCAAGGATATCGAGTGCTACGGTCACCTTAAGGTTGCCTTCACTGTGGATGGTAATAATTACAATAATAAATAAATATAATCATTTATTATCGCGCATTTACTGGATACGTCTAACGAGCTTTTTTGGCGTTAAATCTAGAATTCTGTAGAGAAGCAGTCTACGTCTGTAGATCCAATTTGTGAATCTTTCGTCCTACTTTTTCGCTTCTCAAGGTCGGAGGGCTCCGTACGTGTACTGTATGCCCGATGCCAACGCTGTCGCTTGAATTTTTTCCGTGCAACAGTACTGAAAGTATTACAGCCAACAACAAAGTCTTGTTAAGCAGAAGGCATTCCTTGCACTTCCTACAAAGTCCTACGTACAATGAAACCTCAAGTTAACGACACCAAATGCTTCAATGAAACATATATGATTAAGAGCCTCAAAGTTCTTTGTAATATGCGCTTATAGAGCGCACTGGGTACTCAGGCAACTGTCTAGTTAATGTATCACGTAACCTGACCAGAATAATTATATTGGAAGGTCAAGAAGTATGGCTGCGAGCGCTATAGATATTCGAAGTACTACCTTCAATAGCCCCCCGCAGCCAAATGTCTTTAGCTGAAGTATTTTATTGCTTCATCCAAAGATTTCTCAGAGTTGGTAATTTCGTTGTGTAGAGCTTCAAACTAAGAATGTGAAGATGACAGAACAAGCGTCTAGCGAAGTATTGAACAGTTCCGTATGTCGGCGCCCCGTTTGATGCAGGCGTCAGAGCAACAAAATCGCCCCGAAAAAATACTGTCGGTATTTAAATTAGCGAACTTCAGCGAAGCCGACGCCTCGTCCCAAAATTAGATTCCATACTGACGGTTTAACGGGCGGCCTAAGTTTGTCAATCACGCGAAAGTTGGGCGGGACGTTCATCGCTCCGAGCATGATGAAGAGGACTTGAAATACTTACAGTTTTACATCTATTTATTTAACCCTTAGCTCAATTTGTCAGCACAGCGATGACCTTTTCATTTGAGCATTCTGCTACTCGGAAAATATCCTTGCGAAAATCGAAATCTTCTGAAAAAAAGGACAAGAAATTCGAGGGTTATCTCGTAACAGGAACTTCTCGAGACGTAGTTTATGCCCGAATATCTAACTGGTAGAAACCTTGTATGACTAGCAGTGATATTCAGTAGCATCTGTGCATTATGGACGTCCGGTACTAGTCCCCAATCAATCAACAAACTGTCTTTTACCATACAGTGGGGTCCATATTAAGGCCGAAACTAGACTCCCGGAATTCAATGGATTGATAAACACGAGATGTATGAAGTTTTCCAACGCCTGAAACGCTGCGACGTTAAGCTGCGACAGGGTTCAAGTATTTGAATTTAGGTGCGTTCGATTGGAAGGGGAAATTTTTATCA
Source organism: Parhyale hawaiensis (assembly GCA_001587735.2). Taxonomy (NCBI): domain Eukaryota; kingdom Metazoa; phylum Arthropoda; class Malacostraca; order Amphipoda; family Hyalidae; genus Parhyale; species Parhyale hawaiensis. The sequence continues at coordinate 2,522,115 of LQNS02277217.1, read as the reverse complement.
GACTTCGAAGCTTGACTGGTCCGGAACATAAGACGGGTGCTCTGCGTTCTGCCCCTGGAATCTATACTATAATAAGAGAGCTGTCTGTCAGTCCGTCCGTCAGTCCGTCCGTCCGTCCGTCCGTCTGTCCGAAGCCTTATTTTTCCCTATCTAATACTGAAGAAAAGAATTCCGAGGTACCCAACTTTTTTGTTGCGGAGAGGGTATCTTGGATACGGGGAGGCACTTGGGCGCTTGCCTGCATGCCCGTGTTTGGACATGTTCATTTTCAACGGTGCTACGGGTGATGTCACTTAATTACGTATCTTCTAGACTATCAACCTTTTTGTTAAGCTGAGATGTTTTCAAACATATATTTTTATGACTTATTCAACAAAAGGGTTGCGTTTGGTGCATATCAACCCTTTTGTTGAGCCGAAATGTTTTCAAATACATATTTTTATGACTTCTTCATAAAAAGGGTTGCGTTTGGTGCACTAGTTTATATAGTTTTAAGCGTTAACCCTGAATCGATTACCAGTGAAACGTTGGAAAACTCAACCTTGCTTCGTAAACTGGAGGTTTTTCGCGGTCAACGTAATCGGGTTGCTTATTACCCCTGCAGCACGGTGCAGACGGGCAGAGCTAACGCTGGTGACTGAAGATCAGGACAAGGCACGTCTCAACGTAATAACTTCGCCTACGAATCGACTGCGCTTCTGATTCTTGAACTTCCCTGTCTTTTAAAAATATATAACAACCATCCCCACCTGTCCGGTGCTTTGTTTTCATTGCTCAATCCTTCTGTTGGTCGATGTTTTCATTTGTAGTAATTCAAATTCATATAACGGAGTACCACTGCTCAAGTTTCTTCCCTAAAATGAAAGTGAAGTCACCTTTTTCTTCGAACTGCTTCACCCTTCACCGCTACCACATCCAAGTAAGTTGGTTGAAATTCAGCGCACGATCAATCTGAAGTTTAATTTTATAGAAGTAACGTCTACTAGGAAAAATGTCTTTGTTTGCAAATATGAAAAGTCTACGGTATATGATATATAATACTAGTCAGTTATTCATAACTCAATTTCCTGACGTTTGCGTTAATTTAGAAAAGTATCTGAAACTATAAAAAATTATGATAGAGATATATATTACCAGTGAAATCATAACTCTTTTTTTTAACATGAACGTCCAAGTGATAAAGTGTCATTGTCTGCAAATACTTTTCAAAAGTTTATTATAAAGATATATATTACCAGTCAAATCGTAACTCTTTTTTTTATATTAGCGTCCACTTAATAAAGTGTCATTGTCTGCAAACAACAAAAGTTTGTTTATTATAAAGATATATATTACCAGTCAAATCATAACTCTTTTTTTTAATATTAGCGTCCACTTAATAAAGTGTCATTGTCTGCAAACAACAAAAGTTTAATTGGTGAGTGACACAAAACATCAATGAGCGTCCTCCTGATACACTGACACAATACTCGTCTCAATTAAGGCGTATCATAGACAGCAGCATTCAATGATATCAATAGCCCTTGCCTTCTTTGCTCAATCAATCTGCCTCTGTTTTACAATAGCTTCGGTTGCGTCCGTCGAACAATGAGAGGATTAACCTTCAGGTTTGTAGCCAATAGCACGGAGTGAAGGCAGATATGAATTATGAGGGTTTGTGAGCAGCATTCCAGCCGGTAATATTATTCCAGGTAGCCAATAACAAGCTTGTGTGTGTCGCGGAGAACACTGAACAGCAGATCTAATACGAGGGGCGCTTTTGCGGACACGGACAAAGCGAAGCATTCGACAGTGACCCATGAAGTGTGATAGAGCTAAACATTAATTGTGGGCCATGTATACTACTAATAATAGCGTTACTCAATGCGTTCTCCATGGAGGGTAACAATGCCATTCTCTGGAGAGTCCGGGGAAAGACGTCATATGTCACTGTAGAATTCAGATGCTTTGCGTGTGTTAGTATCCCGCGATATTGACTGTTGTAATAAGTGTGTAAAAAAAAAATCCAAAGAACACTACTGTTGTGAATTCAATCGTACAAGTATGCAGTGTGATAAAATACACGATGCAAGTGTACCTTGCTGCGGCAATGGTTCCCATGTGCCTGTACGAATTAAGATAAAATTGCTGTGGATATGAAACATACCTCCATTCAAAATACCGAAATAACTATTATAGCCTATGCATATTCATCTTCACATGTTGATCGTTTTCAGTGTAGCCTTATGCGTGAGTCAAGCCTGAAAGCCAGTGTGAATGAAACATGTTTTCCGTAAATTAAACTGTAAATAAATTTAACCAAGAATTGCACTCGTATCCTGCAATTTTGACAGCTTCTATGTAGTGTAACTTACTTGTATGTATTATACTTTCCTCCAACTCATGTATAAATAAACTCTGTGTTCTAATAAAATATGTTGAGAGCTAAAAAAAAAATAATAATGCTTATTCGCTGCATTCGCATCACGCAGTGTCGACGCAGTGAAGCACGTTCGTGTCCGTATTAGATTTGCGCTCAATATCAGCGTGAACAAAGCGCGTGCTCTCTGCTAAAATAAGCTGGAGCTCTACACGCTGCCCCGTGTCCCTGACGTGTCAACAGCGCAGTACATTTGCGTGTTCGGTTATCCTGGCGACAGCTGAAATTCGAAGCTCGCCGGTGCCGCGCTTCATTGACTGGCAGCTCTAAAGAAAGTCCTGCAAAACACAGCAACTGGTGTCAGCGGAGGCAAAAATGAATCCAAATGAAAAGCAGCAGTGCGGGGACAACTGAACTGGAACCTTCCATCACCGTACGCACTCACTCATTCCAGACCTTAATGGAGGAACAGACATGCCTGTCTGCAGCGGTGGGCGATTGCGGCCCTTCTGGCGACTGTGCGTCCCGGCCGCAGTGACGCAGAAGTTGTGGCTGCAAGTGTTGGTCCTGAGATTGCATCTCACAACCGCAGGTCGTTGGGCCTCAAAAACGGGCCAAAACGAAGGGGCGGCGACGTCTCAGAAAACGAGCGCTCTCAGCTTTATCTGCGTATACCAAGCCGGGGTCGCAGTAGGCATTTGCAAGCTCAACTTATGAGCGGATGTTTAGTTCACAGTGAAAATCGGTCGCGAAGACACCCTTGTGAAGTACCGACTTAATTGGGCCGCAGCCCTACAGGCGAGGCAAGCGACGTGCAACGTGATGAATATCTGTTGCATGGCCCAATGTAACGGAGGGCACAGCAGTCTGCGGTCCCCACTGTCAAAACTTGGATGCCTCTCGGGCGCTGCTGCAACAAGCCTCTTGTAGCCCGAGCCTTAGCTAAATAACGTGCAGCTTCGCATCCATTCGTCAGTTGAGCGTACGATGACAAAGTGTGGTGGGCCCCGGAGCTGTCTATTCCTCGTTACCAATGCGAAATTAGGCCATCAGATTTACAGCTGAAGAAATTAACCGCCAGTTATACGGCTTTAAAAAAGGCAACCTTTCACCGGTTTATTTGGAGCAATTTACGTTCTAGAAATAAACTACGAAAAAAAAATTCAGCGGGAAGCTGCCACAATCTTTCCTTGCTAAATATTTTCATCCTAAAGGGCAATTAAGGGGCACCAGAGAAATGAAGTTTTAAGTTCACACCGATGTTATCTTCCATATATTTCTGTTAGCTATGATATTAGCTTCTGCAAATAAATTTAACTGTGACGAATACGTCAGGCAGTTAAGGCCGCAGGGGAGTGGTTTCTAAGATTTTTCCAGGGGGCGTTTCTAGCACCCCCATTCCTCTCATGAACTCCCAGGTGAAAAAAACAATATCTATGGTTGAATTCTAATTGTGTGCATTGGTTCGTGCTGTAGGTAAACGTTAACTTGGAACCCGAGGAATGTACAGCTGCAGTCGACCACAGATCGTCATAACTATGACGTCCACGTCAGAAGTCCCATACGAAAGCTGCGCACCCCCCTTCCCCACCACACCCTACCATCCCCACTGTTGGCTAGGTGAGTGTCCTCGCAGTGGACTGCAACTTAGAAAAGCTCTGGCGCTGCAATTCTGAAGCCAAACATCCGACCTTGAGACAATCAGCGAGACAACGCTCGAACTACTGTGCCAGTGTGATCATGGTACATATAACAGCATTGCAACAACTACTACTAATGCCATCCCATTCGTCATTCGAGATCTTTCTAATGCCCTCAGAAGGGCGATTGAGCCCACTTTGCAAAGCAGGGGCGTCCACGAATCAACTGGCTTTGATACAGATTCTAACTCTGCCGGTTACTGTTCTTCAACTGACTAAAGTGTTCGACAAAAGTTCCTGAAACGAAATATCGCTGCTGACAGCCTTAACAAACTTGTATATGGAAAATGAGTGTTTTGATGATACGTCGAGGCGCGGCTGTCACCGGTGCATAGAATATGCAGCGCATCATTAATGAAATCTCAGGGAAACCCAATACTGAACACTTTCGTGGATTCGACGGAGTGATGCCTCCCCCCATTAATTATTCGTGCTTGTTCTCACGAATCTCTGATACATATTTAGTCGTGTGAATTTTGTATTGTGTTCCATTACTTCACCTGAAAATAGTTTAGAAAATCGAGCAAGCAAACCTATAATTTTTTGTTATCTAGAAAATCAGAGTCACCCTCTCGGTGGCTCAGTGACAGCGACTCGATATCGAGCGGCGCGGTACAAAGTTCGAGTCTCAGAATCTCGAAGCACAGGCGACGTATATATATACAATTTATACAATGCATGGAGCACTTCGGCAAGGGACGGGAAGTAAGCTCATGGCTTCTGAATTTGGATCTCAGCCCCCAACTGCTGCTCTTGTTCACACGATCAGGTCAAAATTTCTAGAATTAAGGCAAGAAGGAACCCTCGTTAGGTGTATCCACTGTTTGTAAGAGAATAAATTATTGTCTATAAATTGGAATTACTTTATAGAGGAGGCTAAAATGTTGGAAAATGGAAAATTCCCTGTGCCAACATACAACAACATTATGAGCGACTTGTATTGATCGAAATTCGCAACTTAAAAACACTGGATAAGGAAAAATTAGGGTAACTTTCATTGATACGGTCTCGGGAGAGAACAGCAGTTTTAAATTTCTGCTGTTGTTACTGCTCCCAGGACATCTGTAGCAGATTTTCTGGCTGAGTTGGAACTTGTTTTCACGCTGCGCATGCATCATACGGTTCTGAGATCTTACTGAAGAATAATGCTTTGCTTTCTTGTGCGGAAATTTCACAGGTCCCAGCTTATTATTAACTTGAGGGCCCAGCCGTCAAAAATGACCGCAATAATGTAGTGACTAAACTTGTTATTGTTGAGAAAACAAAAAAAAAATAACTCTTAAATATAAGGGGCGGATATCACTTTAGAAGCGGTTAACGTTGACATAGCTTATGCCTGGCACGATCAAAAACTCATTCAAAGATACCGCCATCATCTACCACGCTCAAAAGAATCATCATCGTCATATCCAAAAGTACTGAGCTAGTTTTCAAAGCGAAGCGAAACTCACAAAATACAGTGTTTCCACTTTTGACCATAGATTTCAGAAGCTACCTATATTTGTCACCGTTGCTCCAATTAAGGGCTGAAATTTTACGGTTACTCTACTTGTTTTTCAGTTGATGCATTTTCCCCTTTCTAAGTCCTCAACATGTAGCGTGACGGCGGGAAGGACCAACCAAGAGAGAGAGAGAGACAGGGTGCGACCAACAACTGCGTATTATTAGATAGTGGATGCTAGTGTATGTATCCCGCGTCACTAATATGACGGGTAAGAAAATGCATAACAGCTCGGTCAGTACTTTGTCGTTCATGTCCTTAGCCGTGTATGTATTTATTCAGTAGATGAATCTAAATCCTAAACAGGGTAACGGAAAGAAGGAAGGAAGAAACCATACTGTGTATTATTATATACATAGTGGATGTTTTTCATTGCTGCCCCAGTTTTAATTTTCATTATTAAGATTCCCTTTATAGCGGAAAAATCTATCGCAGAAAATATATAATTGTTACTGTGAGTGAAATTTCCTTCATGTGAGATGAAACTGTGCGCCAGTCTAGTCGGTGGTCGTTGTATCAACACATCCACGCTTCTTAATTCGAGTTTCAAATTTTCATCTGCCTTATTCGTATACAGGAGGGCGACACACATAATATATATAAACATAAAAATATATACATAATTGTTCCTTATTAAGACCGTTGCAGACAAAATTCTTTGATTTTGTGTTTTCCCTGCACAGAGTGTAAATGTGTAATGTGTCTCTTTAAACAACAGAAAAGTGCAGCACTCTTCTAATTTTTTATATGCTCAAAAACTGAAGAAACGTCAGACTTTTTTTTCTAGTATCATAAAAGCTGCGCAAACTGACACGACAGCTAAAAACATTTTAATATTATTATTATTATTATTATTATTATTATTATTATTATTATTATTATTATTATTATTATTATTATTTTGCAGCCACACACTAGTGCCTTCATGAACACAAAGATATATTCGAACGCTGTGAACTGAAAACAGAGGATAATATAAATTCGGATGGAACGGACGTTATACTAGTTTGACTAAAATTATAAACTTCAAAGAAACAGCGAGGATGTATAGTTTTCAGCGTGTGTGAGTGGCCGTCATGACTTGGTGAGTCGCGTGTTGCTTTGAATTTCGTTCAGAGACCTCTCTTCCACTTAGTTTCAATCACAGACACCGGTTACATTGAACTTCGTTCCCAGTCCGGACATGGTGGGTCGCGGGCCACTACGTACATCCCCATTCCCCACCTGTTTACAACCTCAGTTCCAGTTGCTAGCGCATATTTATTGACTGGAGATACAGATCCCTCCAGTTATTTTATCAACAAATCACCACATTCCTGGACCGCATAGTCAAGAGTTTTTTTATTTTCTTAATGAGCTGCTTTGAGAGAATTACAACTAATAGAAATAAAATCACGACGGTAGCAGGGAGCGCGGCGGTGTTTACACCTACGGCAGTTTACGGTGGTCTCGAGGAGAAACGCGAAGTTTACGAGCAATTGGATTTACTGAGGCTGCAGAGATTAGTTCGCATAGCGAATAAATGCCTCAGCAGTGTGCTAGCAGCGTACTCTCTTGCGATGGATATTGGTACTACTGCCTTTTCTTGAATACTTCCCTGCTCATCAGTCTCAATTATAAACAATTCGCAGCAACACAAAATACGTTTTTGTGATTTAGATAAGTTTGTCGAGCGAGCATAATACTTCAGTCCCCATAAATAACATTGACAAAGGAAGACACAGAGTCACAATTTGTAAGTGTACCTCACATCGACCGTTTGGGACCGTTATGACGTCATCATTGTCTCTTGGTGCGGTTGGGGATATCTACACAGCGCTGGTATCATGGCTACGAGCATACGATTCAAAACAGGGGATCAACGGAGACGTGATCGCCGTTGCTAATTTTCAGGCAATAATATTGAAGAATATGACGCCATTGTTCATTTGCTTGTGATATATATCCATGATACAGGACTCTACAGTTAGTCAGAGACATTGTGAGTTCTGTTCATCTCATTTCTATCCCCGAGACTCGTAGCAATTATTTATAGATCAACACAGTATAAGAAGCAACACAATATGTGATCAGTCTACATTGCAGTCCATTATTTACATAGGTATGTCTGTCGATATTAATTTAAGTATTTCTACCTCTCTTTTTAAAGCTATAATGAAAAAAGGTAGGTAAAATTAAGTCCTGAAGACGTCCGAAGTAGCCCCCCTGGCAGTACCTTGGATACTGATTATCATTATCTTTCCACATCAGAGCTTTGTTTTTAAGTTGTGCTCCCAATGAAATTCTAGATGACACTCAACGATGGTAACAGCTTATATGTCTTTCAGACCAGAGCCCCGAATAAGAGCAAAGAAGGCAAGGGTATTGCGTAAGTAACTTTTGCACACCATTATTTCATTTTGTTTAATTTTATTTTTTGTAGTGTTATTTTTTATGTCTGCCGTCATTTCATTTCGCGAATAGAAGCCGTACAGACAAGGCTTTCGTGGTTGCAGCTTTTGTCTGTCGTTATTTTATTTAATTTTGTCATTTTATTTAGGTCTGCTCTGCTGACGGTACTTATATCATGTAAGCTTGACACTGCTTTCCATTCTTTTGATGAATACGATGATTTTACACTCTCTACGTTTACTTACAAGTACTAATAGAAATTCTGCCTTGACGCAGCATGCTTGGTGTTCACAAAGAAAACGGAAGTGACATGCTTACAAACCACATTTTCAGTGCAGGCGTTTTCTCAGTATTGTATGTACAGTATATTCATGCGTCTAGTTTTCAGTTCAGAAAATTACAGTAAAAGCTACGTAATACACATACAAACCAATTTATGGCATCTGATACTAGCATTTTTTTGTGGGGGTGGGAGGAGGAGAAGAAGTTCTATGATATCAGTTTGAAAAGTGCTACACATTCTGATACGCTGAACCTTCAGACCAGACAGCCTCACCCAGTCTTGCCTTACTTTGATACTTTTCCGAATATGAAGAATAGAACACAGAATTGGAATTAGAAATTCATGAGTCAAGCTGGTACCTCTGGACGAGACGTGTTGTTGGCCGAAACTTGTCGATGGTCGTTGTCTAAAAATATCATCAATATTAATACAACAACTTCCCTGTACACAGAACTGGAGGAAATATGACTATGACACGCTTCTGGTCGCTGATCCAGTTAAAAAGTTATGCGAGAGACAGTATATCAAAGATTAGTTGCACGAATTCAAATATAAAAGCTTCTATTTTGGTATTTTTTAGCTGTTTGAGAGAATCAAACAGAGACAATATTAAGTGAGTGGATTTATTTACATGACGTGAAAAAGCTGCTCACAGAAAACCACGAAGAAAATAGTGATGAAGCAAAATGGAAGGAAGATAATCGTGTTTCAGCCTACATCGTTCAAGTACAGTATACGATTGAGGAAATTCAGTAAATGCAAAGTTGGTTGGTGATGTGTACAATGACGACCTCATCAACAAAAATTAAATTCAGCCAGGAGAGTATCAACGAGGACGTGCTGTTTTCAGCGTGTCCGTGCGTGTATCTATCCTACACAACTTTTTCAGTAATCCTAAAATGCTTCTTTTTCGATTGCAGGCAAAGAAAACAAACTTATTGACGGTAGAATCGTGTACAGACTGTGGCTTATATGGTGGTACTGCTCATTTCCCTCGCACTTTATCTGTATTTTGTCTACCACACCCAGTATACTGAGCTAGGACTTGGTGGGTCGCATGCTAGGAGGTCGCGACGCTCGTTGGTTCCAGCTTTATTTCAGTATGTGACCCAGATAAATTATTTTACCCAAACTAATGTATTCCAACGTACGTTCACACCCAACTTACCCAAGCGCAACCTAACTTACATACGCATACGTATGTAACGTAACTTAGCCTAAATCAGCCCAGCTTTATTCAACCTAGTGTAATTAAACCTAACCTAACTCAAACCATGCCAGCCTTATCTAACCTAACGAATCCAACATAACTTGACACAGCTAACAGAACTTGATGTCCCCCCAATTTAACTTAACCTATCCTAACTCGTCGATTATTTACCAAATTAACACATGCAATGATATCACGTAAACCGCAAGGTATAACTCTCATCTTTTTAGCAAATCTGCAGCGAATGCTAAGCACAACATTGTGCTTATCGTTTGTGCATACGCAACACCCTTTTAATAAATACAATTGAGCTACAGGAGCAGAGTTAAGCCTTAACTTCAAGCATCTTAAACCCCAAAGTTTTTTTGAATATTGTGCTACGTAGTGTCAACGAATGGCAGTCCAATGTAGTATTCTTGTGAATAGGTCATTCACTGCAATGCAGAGCTAGGTCGCGTTGCAATTTCTTTACAGTGCATTAATCAATCTTTACACGTGGAAATGAAGTGAAGGATTCCCAACAGAAGAAGTCTTAAAATTCGGCGCTAAGTGAGGGCTTCTCCTTGAGGAACCTTCACTTCAAATTTCTTTTCTTTAGTTTTCAGGGACCCTGACAGACTCATTGCCCCCCCTTTCCAGAAAGCTAGTTTACGATTTTTGTTTCTGAGACGGCCAAACATACAGTTAGGGAACATCTGTCTAAAATAAGAGTATGGCTTTTTTCTTGCTTGATACTGGGCTAGACTTTCGAGTTATTAAATTCTAAAACAGTTGCAGTAATCAGACTAGAGACATAGTGAGAACAAAATGGAAACAATTTTCCAAAAGAAACGCTTGAGCCTGACTCTTGTATAATAGGAACACAGACATGCTGCAGCACTCCAACGCATGGGGAATGAGCAGGAGTGCTAGAGAGGGTATTTACTAATAATGAAGTCATGCCATATTCGCCACTAGAATATTAGAAGAACGGCATCACGGAGACTCCGTTGGAAGCACAAGTTAGAGAGTCATGCTTGGCACGGTTAAACAGTGGTTGCGTTAGCTGTATTAAGTTTCTACCTGGTCGCAGTTCAACTAATGAACAGTTTGGGTAACGAGACAAAAGAATGGGAAACTGAATCGACAGGGAGCTTAAAAAATGGATAAACCAAACTCTGTAATAGAAACCAACATCAAGCACTTATTCATGTGCCTTTTTATGGTTTTATGTAGTTTTGATAGTTATATATTTCGTGCTTGAAACGCTCTCTGCGAATTACCTTGGGAATGGCAGTGCTGGAAACATCTTCCAAGAATTCTCATGGGAATAGTATGGTTTGCCGCGTCTTCCAGGGATGAAGATAGGGCAAGAATTCGGCCCGCGACTTAGCAAACGAAGATGTTGGTAACATAAACACCGAGTATATGTAATTAACATAATTAATTAGAATGTACGGTCCACATGATGCACAGTAGTTATCATTTCAAAGTGTGTAGGCAGGTACAGTGTCATGGACACGTGAAGCGCCTACGGCAAATGAAGTATGCTGCACCAAGTATTGTGTTGACACTTCTGGAGGTTATCTTCAAAATAAGACAAGTGATTGCATTTGAAATTTGCGGCTAAATTTTCATGAGATGGTGCAGATCGTCGCATTTTCACTTCAGACGAGAGGGATATCTTTCGCAGTTCCATTTCTTTATCCTTTTGTAATTATTGTGTGATATTTTCATTGGAATGGTATAGCTTGAATTGCCCTTCAGGAATTCTTACGGGAATGGTAATGCTTGAAACGTCTTACAGGAATTCTCATCGGAATAGTATTGTTTGCCAAGAATTCTCGAGGGGTAACATTGCTGGAAATGTCTCCCATAACAAACGTTGGTCAGCGTATTGCTTCTGTTCATTACTACCAACTGTAGTCACTTGGAAACATTAACAAGCATGGTCGTATATCTAGGAGAACCAATTAACGAGTATGAGTATCTAGGAGAACCAATCAACGAGTATGAGAAGGAAAACGTACCTAAACTACCTCGTACGCTCTTATATAGAGACGCTTCCGCGCTGCATATCATTATGCATACAGTTGGCACACTGTACATTGCAATGGCTCCTGAGGTGTTTTCAAATGTCATCATAGGTTCTAAAAATCTTCACACAGTGAACAAACATTTATGAATAATTTTTCAATCCAATAACAAATAAATTCAGTGGTAATAACTCTAGAATTATATGATAATATGGAAGCAAACTCCGAGGGTATGGAGACATGTAGTGTACAAATATACCTGTAACGAGGGACCTGCGCCGTAATTGAATGACGGCAGAAAATTATTATGTCTATAATACCCTCGTTTTCTTTTGTTATCAACTTTTCAAATGACTTCTCAGAGGAAAATTCAACATTCTTCCCTCAAGCTTGGATATCTATATGACGCAGTCATGTGGCATTTCCGGTTTCACCTATAATTTTACGAACCTGCCATGGGGGGGGGGGCGAGGTAATATCTATACTACCTCCTTGGAACACAGTCATGCAAGGGAGCTCATGTTCAGGCGTGACCCCCGTATCATGGATACCGTAGTGTCGTCGCCAGGGCTAGAATTTTTTCCTTTCTTATTTCGATGGAGGGTGACAAAAAATCGAAATATATTTATTGACTAGAGCACTCTGAGAGCGCATACCTCCGCTAAGCAAGGCAACGGTAACGAAAAATGCAAACTGGTTCTGAAACCAATGTTCCTCTTTAGCAACACCAAAATCTATTCGGTTGTGCCTTTTAACAGTATTAACAGTTACAGTAATTTTCTTGAAGATCCGTTTATAACATTTTGAGTTATGCTGCTAACAAACATTCTGACAAACATTGGTCCAACACACAAACAAATAAACCAACCGATCGTGACAAAAATTTAATCATTATGTCTTTTAACATTACTAACAACTCCTGTAAATTTCTTAAAGTTCCATTCACAACTTTTTGAATTATTGTGCTTACAAGTGTGAAATTAAATACAGCGACAAACAAACGAACGAACAAACAGATCATCACAAAAATTTTACTTTTTACTTTTTGTAATATACCCTATAACTCACGTAAATTTCATAAAAATCCGTCCATAATTTTTTGAGTTATGACATTAAGAAAAATGAGGCAGAAAAACAAGGAAAACAATCGGATAAACAGATCTTCACCAGACGTTAATCATCTGTTCCTCCTAACATATCTAAAATCCCTGTAAATGTTGTTAAAGTCCCTATATAACTTTTTGAGTTATGTATCTTGGTGATGGACTGACAAACAAAGAAACAGACAGACACGCACACAGACAAACAAACTCCACGAAAACACAACCTCCTTGGCTAATGTTAAAATAAGTATATATAGATCGTCAAATATTATATATTAGTACACCGAGAACTAACCCAATTCTTGCCCATCCCAGTAGGCAATATCTTAGAACAGAGGCGAGAGAAATTCTGATAGGGCAACATTTACCTTCGGTTGGCTGATAACGGAACTCAGTGTAGGGCAGCTAACATTTCCTGTACAGTAGATAAGAGTAAAAAAAAGGTACGGTGGGACTACACAATAGTGTTCTTCTCTGACCCTAGACCGTCGAAAGTAGTAAGTGTTCATTTGCTGGAGATGAGACTTAAAAAAAGTCACGGTGGGACAACACAATAGGATTCTTTTCTGACCCTAGACCGTCGAAAGTAGTAAGTGTTCATTTGCAGTAGATGAGACTAAAATGGCACGGTGGAACAACACAATAGGGTTCTTTTCTGACTCTAGACCGTCGAAAGTAGTAAGTGTTCATTTGCAGTAGGTAAGACTAAAAATGGCACGGTGGGACCACACAATAGTGTTCTTCTCTCCGACAGCGTCCTGGGCTGTGCCTACAGCGACCAGCGGCCGCCCAAGTGCGCTATAATTCAATAGTGTGAATAAGAGATGGGTCTGCCTGGGTCGGTGGCATAAAGCTAGAATAAGTTTTGTGGAGCTGCAGCGAATGGAGGAAGCTGCGGAACACCCCCTCTTTCCTCTGGCTAGAAGCTGAGGAGTCTCTTACAGAGGGAACAGCATGCATTGGTTATATGTTCCTGAACGTCTAGGTTGTGTCAGACAACTAAGTCATGGTCATAAAGGCGTCATATCTAACTCATATGTAAGTCAAGAACAAGCAGTGTTTTAAAGGGATAGCTGCGCAGCTGTAGAATATTGCAGTAGTTACACCTAACTGTACACACTAGGCCTACCGGTAGGCGTATAGGCATCGTTGTGTTGTAGAGTCAAAGGTCAATACGTAATATGTAGAAATTACCAAAAGCATGTCTATTCCAAACAGAAGAATTTGCTAGAAAGTCCATTATATCGAGACCATCGAGAAGATCTATCTCCACGGCCTCGATTACATGCTCGCTGGCAGATACTATCACCAATACAGTAGACAACGTTCTTAACATACTGTAAGCGTAGGTAGATTCTTTACACTTTGATTAATTTTATTAGTACTCTTCGTTTCAACAGATTTATAACTACGCAGTATTATAATATTCAAAAAACTGAGCCAGGACTCCAGTTGGGGCTTACTATGTATGTATCGCCGGTACTGCACCACTACAACATAAACTGGAGTAAGTAGTATGCATAACAAATTTTTCAGTAAAAAATAATTATAGGCCGTCGAGTACAGTCAATCATATTATCATCATCAAACAACTTGATATAACCATTATTTACCTATAATCTTCCCCAAGAAGACTGGCGTACCAATGTTAAAAAATCCGCTGCGTCCTATCCCAACATTGGAACACTGAGCTCAAGCGGACGCCATGCTCGTATCCAGGCACCCTGCTCGTATCCATGCACCCTGCTCGTCTCGTTCTTTTACACACAGTTCAGGAGCGGGCTCTCTATTTGATCGGATTTATGGATATGCAGAAACCTTCTCCCTGGTCCCCTGCATGCGCTACATCCCAGTTAATTACAAAGGGGATGTCGATCACGCCGCACACCACCTGACACGGAGACACTCGAGATTTGTACTCAAGCGTCCCTGTAAACATGTTATCCATTAGCTGGATCAGAGAAAGCGCCAGGGCGCGCAACCACTCACGCTGTTGCAATAACTAAAGGGATGTTACTCCATATCTGTCGCGGAATTAAGCACTCTGATTTTCAAGCTGGACTTATTGAAAATCACGCGCGTCAGTTGACGGACGAGGAGAAGAGGCCTTTTGCGTCAAAAAGATAATGAAGGCCAATTATGCGCCATGGTGCTAGAAGAGGCTTTCCATTATGCTGGCAGAGTTGTAGATGAAAACAGGAACTTAACATAATATTTAGCTCCAATATTTACTCTGGATAGCATGTGATTTTCTACTGTTTGATAATACGAATTATAATTTATGGAGCAAATTTATAGAACTTGTGATACTCTACACATTCCATATTACACTATATGATACGAAATTGCATCAGATACAAGTATCATTAACTGGCATACTGCTGAGTACACTTTTCAAATATACAGGATTCACCACGAAATATTTACACTCTTGATGGCACTATCCACGCAGACTAGACTTCAAATTTTCATATCTTTGCTGCTCTAATTATAAATACACATATCTATCCAATATGCAGTCCTGTCCTACATAAGTCGCTAACGCGTTCTAGAGTTTGGTACGATTTGCATTGGTACTTCAACGTTCAAATGAGAGTGTTTTCTAGCTAACTCTTGGTAGAATTTTGGGGACGGCTGTGAACGTCTGACGTGGAACTGGTGAGCCTCGTCTCTTCTGACTATTCAATGGAAGATGTTGTTGGTAGGTAGTACCGAATCGGAAATTTATAGGCATTTATCGGTTGCCTATGACTAGTACCGAATAGGAAATTTATAGGCATTTATCGGCTGCCTATGACTAAATAGTGAGCGGTAGCCGATAACAACTGATAAATGCCTATAAATTTTCATTTGGATAGTACACTGCATGCTTCAAAACGGATTCCACTCACACTCATGGAATCAGTATTAACACTCATTTCTTACAGTCGTTTTTGACGACCAGGTGCAGTAGCTATCCAGAATGCATAACACTAGTTACGAAAAGATGTAGACAGCGGCTGTAAGAAATTCTAGAAGGGTCACAAGTTGCCAGACAGGAGCTCGCACTTAGGAAATATCATACTTTGTTATTAGTGCTCATGAAAAAGTTTCAAGACTAATTTTCGCGAAGTTCTCAGGAAGCCCAGAAGTTGAAGGGGCTTTTGAAATGTTCTGCGCCTCGGCATTCCCAGTCTTAGGATCGACACAGAGGGCCACTCAGTTTCTGCATGTGCGGCCCAGAGTGCCTGCTAACTTTTCTACCTTTGTATATTATACCAGCATAGGATGTTTTGGGATGTGCCTGCCCTAACAGATTTTTTGGTAGCATGAGAAGCTGATCCGAGGTTTAGCTTTCAGGGCAGCCCAGATAAGGATAAGCAGATTGATTCAAATCAGCGGTAATGGTTCTCGTGGAGATAGGTTCCGAGAGGATGTGCAGTATGCTGAAGCAATAATAGAGGTAATTACTATAAGTACATACTCTCATGATATTAGATTTTACTAACATGAAAGTAAGCTAAGTATATATATATATATATATACATAAAATATAATAAATTGTTTTAGTGCTTGTTATGAGACGAAATAATGAAAGAAACACATTATTTTCGGGACTACATGAATTTTGCAAGGAGGTACGAATATCGTTTTTTATCTACATAGAAAGACGGGCGTAGAAAAGGGGGGGGGCTAAGAAGTGTTGTTTAAGTGTGTCTCAGCAGGAAAACTAATGTAAGATTAATATCAGACTGAATATTGGGACGTAGTAATTAAACAGGAAATAGGACTACATGAGAAAACGCTTAATTTAATATATTTCAGAAATTTGTAGCGAATAGAAAGAGATTATTACAAGAAAATACAAGCAAATTTTTAGTAGCACATATGTACTCCAAGACAGATACTAGCTAATACTACAGACTAAAAATGACAGCGACCTCTTCCTTCCAAAAGGCGCAACAAATCGAGATGTTAATCCGTAAGTTCAAGTTACCTTCAGAAGATACATGAACGGATCAACTTTTACATGCGCTAAAAATTCAAAGTAATGTAAACGATTGGCAAAAATAACCTTTTTGAAGTTTTAACCCTTGCCTGCCTGTATGCATATTTTGTGCGGAGTGAAAAAGTTATTTTTTCCTCTTACCGTTTGGCACACACTGTCTTTGATTGCAAATGAATCATTACAGAAATAAATGACATAATATAGTTTCCGCCCTATATCGGGCACGCGGTGCCTGCAAGAAAGGGTTAAGATAAATAACCCTGAATTTGTCTTCATTCAACTCCGCTTTATGGTGCGTATGTGCTCAAGGAAATGTATATGTATATTTAGGATATGAATTGGTTTGAGGATGTGACACTCAAGAATTTAAAACAATATGATCAATCTGTTACCCAATGGTTGCAAGAAGATAAAATTAGGAGAGGTACCGCAGAGTTCCATTTAAGGATTTAGTACCATTTTGATAGAAGAAGAAGAAGAATAGGAGGTGTAAGGATCAAATAATGTACACAATCCTCATAAACGAATTGAAGGAAAAATTATAATATTAAACAATATCCATAATATAGAGTTGAGATATGTGCTCAGTAGTTGGACGAACCGCCACTAGTGTCACCCGCACTGAGGCCGTAACGGTTATGCCTGTTAAGGGCCTCCCAAACCCACCCCCTTTTAATCATTTCCTAATTTGGTCTGAAGAGGAAGTTTTCTGCCGTCAAAGGAGTGCTCCGCCAGTCTTCTTAAGGCACTCACACTGCAGAAACTGATGTAATTTGCTGAATCTCGTATGCATTGACATACCTGCCGGTCCGCCTGTCTACTCTTAGAATTAATCAAAAGCATCTGATGCTGAGGACAAGCGATTACAGTTGAGGGAACGATGTCACTCGTCGTCTGTATTATTCAGACTCCACACTTCTTGCTTTATGCAAAACATCGTTGCGAATGCATGGACCAGCCACCCGATACTTCATGTATAGCTGAGGAGATGTTCAAACCCCTCGGAGCAACATGCAAGGTAGAGTTAGGGGAACGTGGCAGCAGGAACGTTCACTTCTAGAGAAATTTCTAATTAGAAGCACCAAAAGCCATTAAAATAAACGTGAATTTGTGTTCATTATTCAAACTCTAGTAAGGAAAATCAAAATACATTATTTGATTTATGTATTTCGAGTGCTTCCTACAACAACAAAATAAGAATTTACAAGTTCGTAGACTGCCAAGCTTAACGTTTTTAGAACTGAATATATATGAGAATTGAACATAAAGTGTCTCAGAGCATTCGCTGCAACTTAAAGTTATTATTAAGCAACAGTGATGATTTAAGACTGTGAACTCTCAGATCGAAAACTGAAATATGTACTACAGTTCTTAAGGATAATGACAACGATTCATACGGGAACGAAAGAGAAGTGGGAGAGAAGAGAAGTAATAGGCTTGGGTTACCACTTTCATCCTGTTTGGAATGGGTTACTATAGTAATTCTAATACCAGCAGCACCACGAGTTGCGTTTTCTTGGACTGATTATTACCTGGTAAGTACCCAATCTATTTTTATTGTCATAGGAACTAAAGAGTGCTTCCCGGTAGTAAAGTTGTGACTTATAAACGAGCGCTTTAAAACAGAGTCGGAGAGTTACCCTTAATTTACCCTAAGCAATGATGCCCCAAAATACAGTGAGAGAAAATACATCGCGCTCCTACAACGTCGGGGCCAAATTATGTAATTCCTCTTTCAACCAAATGAGCGGACAGTTAGCTAGCACGGCGTTCACGGTACTATTTATATGTACGCTACCGCCCTGGCCTCTATATCGAGCGACGAGCGAGCTGTGCAGTCGCTCATCAAGTTGAACGTGGCATTGCGTAGTGTGGCAAATGTAAAGGTTAAGTCAACTTTGACTGTATTCTCCCCTGGGAAACCCCCCTCATACACACTGGATCGTGTTGCAGATATAGGCCAACTGACCCCAGAGGAGTAAGTAGAGCCGCAGCCGACCACGGGTCGCTAAGAACTATGCCGCCGAAACGGAAGGTTAAACGAACCGAGCCCCCCTTCTCCCATCTTGGTCAGGCAGGCGCCCCACCCAGCTGCTCATACTAAACAATTACCGACACATCACTCTGGACGCCGCAAAGATCTCTTGACAGGCATGTCGCTAGAACTTGGGATCTTTAGCACGGAAGTCAGACACGCATGGCATGCTGCTGTTGAGGGACTCAGCTTAATTAAGAGTTTGTGACCAGTGATAAGATATACGCTTACTCACGTTCCCAGTATGTCAGAAGGAGTTACGAGGTGAACGTTTGCTCTTAGCTTGAGCTCATTGTGTGGACCTGCCATTAGTAAACTAATATCTAAGGTTATATGAACATTACGATTCTTTGCACTCATAAAAATACATGCTCTACATTTATCATCCATATGAAACTACAATAAAATTACAACTCTTATTTAATTTTAAAAATCAGAAGCAATGTTCTAAAGAAAGAAAACTTATTTATTTCTCTCCGAAGAGAGGTTTTTTAGAGCTTAATACTATTACATCTGGTTAGCTTAGTACTATTACATCCGACATGCGATAAATGTTACGGTACCATACACATCTAAGAAAGCATACGTCAAGGGATTTATCAGCTGTATGCCAAACAGATACAAGTGTTGTAATGCGCGTGCAGTAATGTGGTGATAAATTATTTGACCTTTCAAATATGCACAACGGGATTGCTACAGTTGTCAACGAGCCATAGTGCTAACGTCAAAATAGGAAAATAACTAGGAATGCAAGAACCCTATTTTGCAACGGTTTCTCTGTTAGCTTAAATAAAATTGCTGTGTATAGCTTTAATATCGAGCAACAAGCTTGAAATCTGCAGTCCTATTTTGCTGCAACTCTTAATGCTAGCTTTAATATTTGAAAACAATGAAATAACCTTCCGACATTTTTTCTCCGTCGCTTTAAACTAGGAAAAATGCAGGGAAACTATAACCTCAGTTTTGTCATTGCTATCACTTTTAGCTTGAAAATGATAAGCAGGTAGGAAAACTGGAGCTTATTTTGTTGTGCCTATCACTGTTAGTTTTAAAGTGGAGAAAAATCTACAACTTTATTTTTTAAAGCATAAATTGCACCAAGTGCGATGGTTGGTGCATTTAGTGTCTGGTTGGAGAAAGCCAGCGATTCAGAACAGCATTTATTAACTGTAAACGCTTCAGAGTATGCGAGTAGCTATTGAACGAGTGCGCGGTAGGTGTCACAATTAATATATCTCTATACGAAGTTGAACAATGAGGTGACAGCATTATTAGGCCGTAAACATTTGTTCACAGGTGCAGCATAACTGCAGTGCTGGCAATGTGAGGCTGGTTGGAATACATACGCTCGTGCCCCGCAATCTGTAGGCGTGAGTTACAGTAATTTTATTAAGTATTGTCTTGTAGCTCGGCAATCAGTTACAATACTGGATTAGAATGCAAGTTAAAGGAGCCAGCATTACACACACAAAAAAAAGCGTTTTGGATTTATTAAAAGCACATTATCAGCATTTATAAATAAAATTAACTGCTTTATAAAATGTGTGATATTTGAGAGCAATATCAGAGAAACCACCTTAGCAATAACTGTTACTCTTCACATTTTAAGAACACTATTACAAGCACCACCTCAGCCAGCTCTGTCTGTACGGTCATTTGTCTGTCTATCAGTAACATAACTCAAAAATTTATGGACAAATTTTTAGGAACTTTACGGGAAGTGTAGGGAATTTTATGAGGAACGGATGATGAATTAACTATGGGTGACGGTTCGTCAGGTCGTTTGTGTGTTCGTGCTACCTAATGATTGAATCTGCACGATTTTTTTCCTGGCTCTTACTCTGCTAGTTCTCCTTTTATTATTTCAACGGTAGAAACCTTGTGTTTTGTGGGCATTTACCTTTTGTTCCCACGCAGCTCCTTGCTCGCTTTGAACAATTGTATATTTTTTCTGTTAGCAGCGTAACTCAAAAAGTTATAGGCAGTTCTTAATTAACGAAATTTACGGGAACTGTTAGGAATATCACGAAGAACAGATGAATTACTTTTGGTGATGATCCGGGAGTCCGTTTGTCTCTTTGTTTGTCTGTAATTCTGTCTTTTAGCGTAGCGTTGCGTCTTCGTTCTCGGAGTGTTCCTCTAGTTCTTATTATCTCTTAATCGAAAATCTCACAGTTCTGGGTCAACGGACAGACCTTAAGAACAGGTAACCCCAGGGCGCCCTCAGTTCTGCTAATAAGCATCATTTACGGTTGTCTTGAACGCTTGCATATCAAAAAAGACCGAGTACGGATCCTGGTCATGAATATCATGCCAACACAGTTAAACCGTAAAACCTACTGAACTGGCTAGTTTGGTACCTTATAGTCTCCAACATAACTGATGAAGAAACATTTCCAGTATTCCGAATTGTTTCAGCAACAGTAACTGTAGTGCCAAAGCCAACGGTTTTTTCATCTTTATCTAGCGACATCATCTTAATTGAACATGAGTTTAGTTTAGTTAATATACATCTTCTATTATGTGTAAGAACCTGTACAGTTCTTTGTTTCTAAGCTGTCAGCATATTCCGACGGTAGTTATATTGCCCGTTATCTTACAACAGAGGCAAAAGTGCATTATGCTCGTATAACATATTTATCGACTTCTGGACATTGTTTAATGCAATACTCATTCAGAATTTATCCATATCTCATATTATATTCTGAGCAGCACTCTATGTTTCTTCACCTTATACGGTAATCTTGTAATGGCGTTAATGGACCTCACTTAGTTCGTTGCTCCCTCTGGCATTTCTTGATCCACGCCTTCCTTTAACTTATAAATGTATATATATATATATATATATATCGGCATGGTAATCGGCGTAGTAATCTCTAGGTCCCCAGATCGAGTCCTGGCTCGATGCTTTGTATTTATTCTATATACAGTATATATATGATAGAAGACGTTGGGAACAATTGAACTCTCAAGCTATTTAGTGTCCTTTTCTTAACTTATACCTGAAGTGGCGGGATGCTAGAGTGCAGAGTTTGCATGCTAAGGTTTGCGGGTTCGCCTCTCCGCCAGGCAGGTAAACTCTTAGGGCACTCCATTTGCGAGCCACTGATTTAACAAGTACTGTACACTATAAGGGGGGCAGTTGTCACACGTTCCTTCCGTCTCTGACTTCATAGCACTGACAATCTGTGATAGATTGCAGCCGTGCATTCCACTGGTGCATGGTCAGCCATGTATCTGTAGTACGAACCAGTACATGTGAATATCCCACTTGGAGTGCTCAGTGAATTTGACTTTACCTTTACTTTCGGCGCTAATTGGTATAGTCGGGCTTATACAAAAGTTCATTGTTCTCCGAAACAAACTGTTCGGCCGTTCCGTAGTGTCCGGACAGACACAGCTGTGTGTCCACCAAAAGATCTGTTAATGTGTCAGACGTCATGTCAGCCATTATTAGCAAGCGTCAGTTGGGAAGATTTGAATATATCTTAAAATTTTGAACGAATTTCTGTGACTTCTGCCTTGTTGAGAAGGAAGCATTTCGGACACGAGTGACGGTTTTGACAGCGTCAAAAGTCAACAGTGTGAACTCACCTAAAGTCATTTTGTTCCCTCTGGCATCCCATTTCCCACTTTCTTACTCTTGCTTTCCGTGTCTCATTTCTTCCTTTAACAAGTAAATAAATATTGAACAAGACGTCTAGAGAGAAGTAAAGAAATGAAGCTGTTCAGCGTTATATATACTTTCAAAATTTGGCGTAGACGATTTCTCTAGCATTCCATATCCTTACCTAGCTTTTCACCGATGTATTGTGTAGGACGTTGACAGTAGAATTTTCACCCTATTCAGGGCCCCTACCATAATCATGGATATTTAGACTTTGAACAGTAGGTTTGTATTCATGTCTGTAATGATTGCAATAAATTCGGGTATTAATGTAATTACTAGCAGAGTAAATATGAAAAGCTTACTGGTTTTGTTATCTTAAAGAGGTACTTCTAATCCAGCCGGATATCGTACTTTCAATTACCTAGAACGGATACGAAACAATCAAGGATATACTTCCGGTTAATTATCATCCGCCAGAAATTCCGAGCTGTATAACTTGCTCCTCAATATACGTTCAAGCAATTGCGCAAGATTATTTCATGCCATATAAGGCTGATGAGGGAGAAGCTCTGAGCAATGAAGCGATTTATGGAATTAGTGGAGCGGAAACAAAACCAATTGTGGACACTGCTGTTTTTCCCGGAAAGCAACAGCTACTTAAG
Source organism: Parhyale hawaiensis (assembly GCA_001587735.2). Taxonomy (NCBI): domain Eukaryota; kingdom Metazoa; phylum Arthropoda; class Malacostraca; order Amphipoda; family Hyalidae; genus Parhyale; species Parhyale hawaiensis. Next base: position 2,499,258 of record LQNS02277217.1, on the reverse strand, counting down.
GATGAAAGTTTTTGCCGTTTCTGTTATATAGTGGAGAATTAGAAAAGTAACTGGATTGCCCCATGTTTGTTCTTATGCTTAGCTGTACACATCTCAACACAGTCCCTCACAACACAGGAAGCCATACGATATGTTGGGGAGTAGGGATGAATCGCAAGCAGCCCGTACACAGCTCCAGACAGCCCGGCGCAGCAACACTCAGCTTCACCCAGACCCACATACCACCAAGCAGCCAAATGCAGCTACATACATGTACAGTTTCACCCAGCTCCAAACAGCGAAACACAGCCCCACATAGCCCCAAACACAGCCCCACACAGCCCCAAACAACCAAACACAGCGCCAAACAGCCAAATGCAGCCCCAAATTGCCAAACACAGCTCCACACAGCCCAAAACAACCAAGCACAGCCCACACAGCCCCAAACAGCTAAACACAGCCCCACACAGCTCCAAATAGCCCCACACAGCCCCAAACAACCAAACACATCTCCACACATCCCCAAACAGCCAAATACATACCCACTTAGTCCCAAACAGCGAAACACAGCTCCCAACAGCCAAACACATCCCAACACAGCTCCAAACAGCCAAGTACATCCCCACACAGCTCCAAACAGCCAAACACATCCCCACAGCCCCCCCAAACAGCCAAACACATCCCCACACAGCCCCAAACAGCCAAACATAGCCCCACACAGCCCAAACAGCCAAACACAGCCCCAAACAGCCAACCATATCCCCACACAGCCCCAAACAGCCAAACACATCCCCAGACAGCTCCAAACAGCCAAACACATCTCCACACAGCCCCAAACAGCTAACCACATCCCCACACAGCCCCAAACAGCCAACCACATCCCCACAAAACCCCAAACAGCCAAACACATCCCCAAACAGCCAAACACATCTCCACACAGCTCCAAACAGCCAAACCCAGCCCCACACAGCCCCAAACTGCCAAACACATACCCACACAGCCCCAAACAGCCAATCACATCCCCACACAGCCCATAAAAGCCAAACATATCCCCGAACAGTCAACCACATCTCCACATAGCCACAAACAGCCAAACATATCCCCACACAGCCCCCAAACAGCCAACCACATCGCTAAACAGCCAAACACATCCCCGCACAGCCCCAAACAGCCAACCACATCGCCAAACAGCCAACCACATCGCCAAACAGCCAAAAACATCCCCGCACAGCCCCAAACAGCCAAACACATCTCCACACAGCCCCAAACAGCCAAACACAGCCCCACACAGCCCCAAACAGCCAAACACATACCCACACAGCCCCAAACAGCCAATCACATCCCCACACAGCCCCCAAAAGCCAAACATATCCCCAAACAGCCAACCACATCTCCACATAGCCACAAACAGCCAAACACATCTCCACATAGCCCCAAACAGCTAAATACAGCCCCACACAGCCCCAAACAGCCA